>JAEIIJ010012449.1:0-23130 GCA_018904815.1 Drosophila ogumai | reverse complement strand
AGCCGCATTTTAGTTTTCTAAAAAACATAGCTAATTCTTATAAATCAAATATATATAATATAAACATAAATAGTAATTGAAAGATATACGATAACTTCAAATACCTTGTATAAATAATATAATATGATATGCACTTAAATCAACGCAGTTTTTTCCACTGCTTTTAACAATAAAAAAAACTTAAACCCTTTTGAAGCAAAACACCGATCGATCAACTGTTGACTGGTTAAAAAGTATCTATTTTTAAAGCCGATCGGAATCATTTCTAATTGAAAAAATAGATAGAGATCTGTAGAGTCTATAGAGTAAAAAAGAAAGGATGCTCAAAGAGAATAGGTAATAAAGGATAGAGATAATAAAGGACAAAGGAATATAAAAAAAAAAAATACATTGATTTTACTAGAATAAAAGTAATTTTAATAATTAAAAAAAAATATAAAAGACATATAATTTAGTGAATTTTGCAAAAGCCCCAAACTATCAAAATATCAAAGCCAAACAAAGCCTTGAAAACGTAAAGAAAACCCATCTTAAGAAATTAATTTTAATTAATAATCATTATAACAGATTTCTATATAATTTCAGCAATGAGATACTCCCCAGATATTCCTGCAAATTTTGAAAACAATTCAAAATGAAATGAAATATATATTCCTTTTCCGCATCTTGTGAATGCCTTGTATCTGTATCTATGTATCTCTATCTTTTTAGCCATTTTCAAAGCGGCGTAATTTCGGCTCCTAACTGGCGGACACAAATCTTGGCCAGAGACGGCAGATGCTTCAGACCAAGACGATGATGATGAGGATAATGACAATGATAATTATGATCAGGATGATGACGATGCGACCGCCATGCTATCCTGTCATCTTGTTGTTGTTCTTGCCGTTTGGCATTGAATTTTGGAAATCAAATATCTAATGCCATATAACTGAAGAGAAGCGCAGGAGAACTCGGCTCAGGGGTGGGTTTTCTTCTTCTAGCACAGGCCCACAAAAAAAAAAAAAGAAGGTTAACAACAGCCTAAGAGACCTTTGTGTGAGCCACATATATACATACATATATAGAGAGGCAGATATATAGACCCATACATGTGTGCGGATAACACAATAAGCATCTCAGGATGCTGTCAAATGTTTGGTAATTAAAATAGAAGAAGAGCACAACGCTGGGAAAGTAATGGATAAGAAATTTCCCAATCCAAAGGGAAAGTCTAAAAAATAAAATAAGTGAAGAAAATGAAGCTAAACCAGGGAAAATTTTACAGTTTCAGCTGGGGGGGAAAGGAGGAAAATGGAAAATCAAGGGGGAGGTATGGATTTTGCGGACCTAATTTGATTGAGTTTTTGTGTTAGATGTCACACGGGGTTTGCCACTTCCCTCCGCCCACAATGACATCGCGCTAATTTAACCTTTTTCAGCCACGTCTTGGCCATTGATAAGGGCCACAAATAAACAAATTAAATATATATATTTTGTAAACATCTTTTTTGACTTGCCAGAGAACTTTTTATATTCAAAAATCTTGGATTTTTGAAGTGTTTAAAAATAAAATTAAAACTGAAGGCTTTATAAAGTATCTTCTCTCAAAATCATTAGGCAGCATGAGGTCAGATTCTACCAGAAAACTATAAGATATTTCACAAGATATTCCCTAAGATATTTCCTAAGATATTCCTTAAAATATATTTCCATATCAACTGTAAATCGAAGAATCTTAAAACTTGGTTCAGAAATTCTAGAAGGAAGATGATGGCATCCTGTGAACAACAAATACAAAAGAACAGTTATACGCAAGGGAACCCGCCAATGAATCTTTGAACAAAAAAGCGAAAGACAAACAGCGAAAAGGAAAGAAGGCAAGGAAGTAGTAAGCAGATCACACATGTTTGTGAAATGAAAGAGGAGGAGGGGGAGGAGGAGAAGGAGGAGGAGGTTGAAGAGGAGATAAAGCAGAGGGAGGAGAATGAGTAGAGGCATGGGAAGAATGCCAGATTTGCACATCGATCATATTATAGCACAAAAAACCACAGAGAATGGCAATGGGAACACATAAAGAAAACTATTTGTTGAAATTAACCCAAACAAACAGTAATTATAACAGCAAGAAAAATAATAAAGGGAAATGGAGTTTAAAAAATGTATAGGTAATAATAGCAGAAACATGTCCTTTTCGCTTAACCAAACAAAAAGTAACATTTAACATAAAATTAGTTATGTTTTTAAGCAACATTTTGTGATTTCTTTGAATTTTTTTACCATGAAAATAGTTATTTCTTAACTAGTTTATGGGTTAATCTTACAAATATTAAATATTTTTTTGTGTGCATTGAATATTTTTCTTCTTCTTGTTGCTCCTCTTAAAAGAAGAAAAAAACACACACACAAAGACACAAAAGCCTGTCAAGGCGAAGCTATTGTTCGTTCTTTCGTTCTATATTCTATATTATTTCTTGGATTTCTTTTGGCAGGAATCTTCCTTTCTGCCTTCCTTCTCTCCGTTTCCGTAACTCTCTCTATATGTGCGTGTGTGTGTTATAGCTATGAATCATGGTAAGTGCTAACGCGGTATATAGAAGGAGAAGCAGGCGAGAAAAAGGAAATGAAGGAGAATCGAGGAGAGAAAACCAAAGAGCAGCAAAAGAACAGAGCGAGAAAGCATTCCTTCAAGGATCAAAATAACCGTGTGCAAGGGAGATGCCGCTACGACCTACTGTCTTCTCTTCTTCTTCTCGCCCCTACAGGCTTCGAGTATCTACAAGATACACACACGCACACACCGCTGAGGTAGACAATTTCTACCTGGACACAACCGATCAAAATCTCTGCCGAAAAAAAAACACAAGAAAACGAAAACGACAACGCAGAAAGAGAGCGAAGACATAGAAGGCGGGAGAGTAAGAGAGAGAGAGAGAGAGAGAAAGAGGGATAGCTAAAGAGTGTGTGAGAGGGAGGGGGCGCGCAACATCTTGCCGAAAAATTAAAATTACAGATGGTTTGTTGCTGGATGAGCATATGTACAGGAAACCAGTTTTTATGTTCAACAAACAAAACCAAGAAGTAGAAGATACACAGATACACGCGGGCCACAGATACAGATACAGATACACATGCGAATGCCGCCGCACGAAGCCAGGAGTGAGATGTGATGGAGGAGGAGGAGGAGAAGGCGACGACGACGACGACGGCGGTGGCGGCGTTATGATGACATAGCCACAGCCTTTGCTGCGACGAGTGTCGCGCAAGCGCAGCGCCATGGCTTGTGTATCTTAAAGATACTCGAAGCAGTGCGTTTCGCCAAGACCTAAGACAGCCAACTTGGTGGCTTACTTATTATGGCAATTATTTTGATAGATTTTTAAGATCAAGAATGAGAAATTCCAAGTCGATAATCCATTTAACTTGGATTTAATATGCCTAAAGCTAAACATCCTTAGGAAACGTATTTTAAAATACGAATAAAAGAATAAATAAATTTTAGGGTTTAAATTTAAGCCTATATACATACATATATGTACAGCCTTAACTCCTCATTTGCTTAAAGATATATAAATATATAGCTCACTCTTTTCCTAAACAATCAGTATTTATCTTTCAAAACCCATTTTATCTCATATTTCAGACCCTCTCACAAGATATTTGTGCAAAATGTGAGTTTCGCAAGCGATAGATACAAGAGGCATCTGTGAGATACTTGGCATCCCTGGAGAGCTGTTGCTAGCCGCATCTATTTGCACCCCAACCCTCTTTGTTACGTCCTTGCTAGCGGCATGCAGCAACATGTGTGCTTCAAGGATCTGCCGAGTCCTTTGTGCCGGATCCTGGGATCACGGGAAACCGGCTTGCCCGAAACAGACACACGTTCCCGGAGCTGTCTTGTTTTTTTTTTTCTTTTTTCTTTACTTCTGTTTTCTTTTTGTTGTTGTTTTTATATTGTTGTATCTTTGTATCTACACATGTCTTGCCCCGTCTTCCATTCTCTGCTTCGCTTCTTTCTTCGCGAAAATCAAGCCTCAAACAGAACGAAAAATCTCTATCTCAAGCTGAACTCCGGATTCAGATTCGGATTCGGATTGAGACTGGGATTCAGAGACAAAGACAGAGAGGCAGAGGCAGAGGCAGAGAAAAAGAAGTATTAAAGACACGCACGTAATTTCTTTGGAACTAGCGAGGAACAACAACAGCAACAACAATGAATTTCTACAAAAATAATTAAGAAAAACGAAGGAGAAAAAAAACAACTGAAAACACATACAAACATGAACGAACGAACATTTATTTTAAAGTTTATGTTGAGGATTAAGGGAAGGGAAGAACATATCCATAAAACAATTATAAAGTTAAGGAAGAGAAGGGAAGGTGAAGGAAAGTAAGGAATGTGTCAAGGAAAACATGTGGAGAAATCCTATGGAGAGACTCTGGAAACTCTCCACTGCTGAAAAGCATATAAAAATAATAATAATAATAGTACGAAATAAAAACAACAAATTTGCATATTTTCATTATTTTTATATAATTTTTTTTTTTTGTTTTTCGTTTATATTTGTCATTTAAAAAAAATACTTAGAAGGCGTGCCAAAAAATGTGAAAGCGTTGTTTTGAATTGGTTAACAATTAAAAATAATAATAATAATAAAAAAAAATTGTATAATTACAAAAACGAAATGTCTAAAAGTTGAGGAGGATGTGTGTGTGTGTGGTGTAAGGATAAACTGAAGATTTCGTTGTTAAATAATTACAATTGGTTTTATTGGTGTGGAACATATATAAATTAATGGGCAACTAATGTTAATAAATATATATATATATATTTAGGATTTTATAATACGCCAGTATCGCTCTCTTAGTAATAATAATAATATCCCTGATTTTGCATTTTTGTTTCTGGTTAAGTTGCTGCTGACAATTTGGCGTTTTTAAGGCTATACGGATATATATATATATATATATATCTATATATATGTGTGGGTGGTTGTCTAGTAACTAGATATAGTATATATATATATATATCAATTGGCATTTAGTTGCTGCTTTTTTTAAGCTTACATTTCGTATATATGGCATTTGTTTTTGTTGTGGTTGTTCCTCGTAAAATAATAATTAAACATGTTTAAAATTACAAAATACGACAAAAAAAATGTTGTGGCTAAAATTAGGCTTTACATTCTATATAATGGAATATTTATATATATAGGTGTATATATATAGACGCGGCCGTCGCTGTTGGCTGTTGCTGAGGTATACTTGGAGGTTCACACGTTTACAAATTATAATTTAAGCGTTACAAATAATAATATAATATATATATTAGGTAATTAATTAAGTACAAAATACAAATAATAATACAATTTTTAACATGCAAATAAAATTAAATAATTTGCTGCTAACAACAATTAGGAATTCTGGCTGTCTTTTCAATCAATCTTCCCCCTTGGCCCTCGCCTGCTCCTCCTCCTCCTCCTCCTACTTATGGCAAAAAAAAAACACTAATTACAGGGAATGAATGGTTCTGGTTGTTTCTGGCGGGGATCGGGTTCGGGTCTCGGGGGGTTGGCACCAAAAGGAGTGGCCTGTCCAAGTTATTGAAATGCTGCGGCTTTGTATACAAAAATAAAAAAATACAAAAAAACGAAAACGAAAGGCTAAAACAGCGAATCATTGCCTGGCCAGCAATAAATTGTGTTTTTTTTTAAATGTCCAAAACTAAATCAAACTGGAAACTGGTTAAAGATCGCTGGTTTGTGATCCAAGTCATTAAAGGACACTCACTCAACTGCAGCGCCTACCCGGGCTGCCCGCCTCGAGCAACGCGGACAGCGCTCAGTTGCCCCTGGCGGAGCACTCCCCCTCCCCCAAAGCCCGGAGCATTTCATAACCCAGCTTTGCCCTAGTACAACTCTATGCTCTTCTCAATCAGCTGGAAATCCTCCTCGCTCTTCACCATCATGGGATGATAGTCGCCCAGCTCCCTCTCCTCCTCCTCCTCCATCTCCATTTCCATCTCCATCTCCTCCTCATCCTCCTCCTCCTCCTCGTCCTCCTCCAGCAGGCTATCATCATCGGCGGCCACATCATCAATGTGTCGCTTCAGACTCAAGCCGGGTGTAAGACTCGGATTCATTGCGACTGTGGTGGATGAGGGTACTGCTACTGGTAGTGTCGTCATGCCACCCCGCACAGCCGTCACCGTCAGGGAGCGAGCAAAGGCCGCCTTAATGGTACCAGGCAACCCAGCAGCTGTGACACTGGCTGCTCCAGCTGAAGCTGTGGCGTTGGCTGATGCTGCAGAGGCTGCGGCGGCGACGGCGGCTGCTGCTGCAGCAGCGGCGGCGGCAGCAGCGGCTGACTTCTTGCCCACCACCCTGGGACGATTGTGGGTCTCGAGATGTTTGCGCAGGTGATCCTTGCGGCAGAAACCCTTCTCGCATATATCGCACATGTGCTGCTTAATCCCCGTGTGAATCGCCTCGACATGACGCCGCAGATCGGTCTTGTGATGGAACTGCTTGGGACACTGCTCGCACTTGTGCGGCTTGTCCTGGGTGCGATGGCGGCCCAGATGAGTGGTATAGACATCTTCGCTCTGGAAACGCTTGCCACATTTCTGGCACCGGAACGGGTACTCACCGGAGTGGAAGCTCTTGTTGTGCTGCGTCAGATAGCAATTCTTGGTGAACTCCTTGTCACACTCCAGACACTTGATCCTTCCCGATGGCAGTGTGGTGGAGTGCGGCGATGTGGAGCCAACGCTGCTATTCCTACGTCGCTTTGTCGTTGTTGAGGGTGTGGCGCCGCGTCGCTTCTTTGGGGGAGGTTGCGCAAGGGATTGGGTGGGCTCTGACGGGATGTGATGGTGTT
This sequence comes from Drosophila ogumai, assembly GCA_018904815.1. Lineage (NCBI taxonomy): Eukaryota > Metazoa > Arthropoda > Insecta > Diptera > Drosophilidae > Drosophila > Drosophila ogumai. The sequence goes on along the minus strand of JAEIIJ010012449.1, from coordinate 16,272 downwards.
GCTGCTGCTGCTGTTGTTGTTGCTGCTGCTGCTGCTGCTGAAGCTGCTCGATATGATGCTGCTGCTGCTGTTGGAGCTGCTCCAACTGATGATGCTGCAGCTGATACTGCTCCATCTCGTACTCCTGCTGATGCTGCTGCTGCTGCTGCTGGATGAGCGTGGCCATGTCCATCTCCAGTGCCGGCGTGGCCCGCGAGCTGCTCACCGTGGGCGAATAGGGGGTGGACAGCACCGTCAGCGTTGCCGGTGTCTGTGCCTCCTGTTGCCCGCCCTGCTGATGGGCATGAAGCGCCGTGGTTAATGTATGCACTGGCGGCAGATCACCCTCCTGCGGTGACCGCTGAGCGGCCACCGAATACGGTGAGAGCGGGGCATATGGAGCAAATAGCGAGGCTGGCATCAGCTGAAGGATCTGGCCATCGCTGGTGGTGATCTGATTGGCGCCGTAACCACCTCCTGAGTGAGCCTCCGGCCCACTACCAATAATAGTGTGATAGCTCATTGTGGGGTCCAGCGGCTGCAGCTGCTGGTAACATGGCGGCGGCGGCGGCATGATGGGCATGTGCATGGTGGGCGGCATGGGCATGGTGCTGGTGATGTGCGGCGGCGGCGGCGGCTGCAGCGGCAGCGGCAGCAGCTGCGGCGCTGTGGTGGTGGTGAGCGGCATGGGCGGCATGCCCATGATGGGCGGCGGGGAGCTGCTGGTGTGCGGCGAACTGCTGCTGTGCGGCAAACTGTCCGCCAGGATTAGTGCCTCCTGTGGCTGCTGCTGCGGCTGCTGCTGATCCAGTTGGTGAAGATCCCGCTGCTGATGTTGTTGTTGTTCCTCCTCCGGTTGCTGATGCTGGTGCGGGTGGAGCACCGCTTGGTGGTAATGGTGCACCAGCTGCTGCTGCGGCAGCGGCATAGTGTCCTGCATACTGGTGGTGGTGGTAGTAGCTAGCGGCGTGGTGCTGGTGCTGCTGCACTGCAGCATACTGCTGGGCATGAGCGTGTGCATGTGCGTGGGCATATCCAAAGCCAGCATGTTGTAATCCATTCCCATAGGCGGCAGCATTCCCATAGGCGGCAGCGGCTGCGGCGGCGTTGTGGTGCGCGAGAAATCCGTTGCCGGCGGCTCCTGCTGGTAAATAGTAAGGGGCGAGTTGCTGCTGCTGCTGCTGGGCGTGCTGGGATTGATGTGGCTGTGGGTGCTGCTGTTGCTGCTGCAGCTGAGCGTGTTGGGCGTGCTGTTGTGATAGTGGCGCGCTGCCAGCAGGTATTGATGCTCCTGCTGCTGCTGCTGCTGATGCTGCTGCAGGCGATCTTCCGCCCGTTGCGATTCCTCCTCCTGATCCTCCTGCAGCTCCTCCGCCTCCTCCGTGGCCATTGAGCTGTTGCTGTTGCTGCTGCTGTCCTGGCTGTGACTGTGATTGGGATTGGGATGGGTGTGGGTGTGGTTGCTGTCCTCCATTTGTTCGCTCTTTATAGCTACCGTGGTTGCCTCCGCCGCCGTTGTTGCTGTTGCTGCTGCTATTGCTGCTGTTGTTGTTGCTGTTGTTGTTTGTGGTGCTCGGGTTGTTGTTGTTGTTTTGATTGGCGGTGTGATTGTTGTTTCGTTCAGCAGGCCCCTCATTTGGGAGGACGGCATTTGGGTGGTGTTGTTGTTGTTGTTGTTGTGTGGGGCGGAGGGACCTGCTAGCCCGTTTGGGTGACCGTTCAAAACGGAGTTGTGGTGCTGCTGCTGCTGCTGATGGAGTTGCTGCTGCTGCTGCTGGTTGTTGGAAGCGTGCTGTGGTGAAGCGTTTGTCGTGGATTGCACTTGTTGCTGCATGTAGCCATAGCCATTGGCAGTGCCATTGGCATACCCATTGGCATGCTGCTGCTGCTGCTGCTGCTGATGGTGGTGATGGTGATGGAGGTGATGCTGCTGCTGCTGCTGCGTGGTGGGCGAGGGCGAGGCCGAGTACTGGGACATGGCAGCGCCGCCCAACGCTCCCACGCCCAACGCTCCTCCCCCTCCATAGTCGGGCGGACTTCTTGGCGGCTCCGGTGGCGGCACATTAACTGGTGGCGGTGGTGCCGGTGCCGCAGCTGCAGCGGCAGCAGCGGCGGCTGCAGCAGCTGCTGCTGCCGTTCCCCTACGACTGGGCTTCGTCACCGGATCCCGCGATGGATGATGATGAGCCGAAATGGGCAGCGTGGCCGGATCTGGCTGACCGCTCGACTTGACCGCATTCTTGTGCAGCGTCGTATTATAGTGCCTCTTCAGGTGACCAGAGCTGGTGAACCACTTGTTGCACGCCGTACAATTGTACGTCTTAGGGCGGCGCGCCTCGTTCGACTTCCAGGTGGCCGCCTTGGCCGTCAAACTGTTGGCCGGCAGCACGGAACTAGAGCTGGGTGGCTCAAAGCCGCGATATCCGCCGCCAGGTGCTGCTCCGCCAGCAACGCCGCCGTCTTGCCCTGGTCCACCCGTGGTGGTGCTGGGGAATTCCGCCGGACTGGTGGCCACGCTGGCGCACAGATCCGCTCCGGCACCACTGCCACCGCCTGCCGTGGGATCAAAGGACTTGTCCACATAATGCTGCGAGTCTGGATACTCGGACTTGATCAGTCCATGGCCGCCGTACTCCTGCTTGATGAGCGTGGCGCCCACGCCAGCGGATTGATGGTACGGCGACTGCTTGGGCGAGTAGTAAGGTGACTTGTCCACTCCTACGCCGACGCCAAGACCAACTCCAAGGCCCACGCCCAGGCCCTGCTGCATATAGGGCGGCAAACCCTCGACAGAGGCCACCGTCTGTTGCGGCTGCTGCTGCTCCCAACTGTGGAGCGCACGCTGCTGCATAGACTGCATCGAGTGAAGCGGATCGGGCAGGGTGCCCAGGGGCAAGCCGGCCACTGCCTCGTGCTGCTGCTGTTGCTGCTGCTGCTGGAGCATCTGCTGGTGGTAGACCATTTTTTGCGAGTCCAAATCTAGCAGCTCGCCGGGATTGGCCGTTGCAGCGCCCACAACGCCAGGTGGCTGTGGCGTTGGCATCTCCTCCTTGATGTACGGTGAGCTGGCATAGCCACTGCTTCCATATGGCGACTCACCATGCACATTGGCAATGTGCTCCTGCAGCTCAGACTCGTTGGTGGTGAGGATGCCACACTTTTTGCACTGCAGCTTGCATCCGGCACCGCCGTTGCCAGCGCCGCCCGGTGAACCCGGTGTCTGTCCGCTGGCGCTGCCCAGCTGCAAGTGCGACGAGGTGGACGTGGGACTGCTGCTGCTAACCACGCGTGGACTCATGGCCGCCGTGGTGGTGCTGACGGCGCTTGGTGCGCTTACCGACTCCTCCTGGGCGGCTACGCTGGCCGCCGGCATGCCGCCGAGTCCCGATGTGGGCGTCTGCAGGTACGGATGGTAGCGCAATCCAGTGCTCTTGCCGTAGTCCAGGCCGAAGGCGTAGTCCGTGCCCTGCTGCTGCTGCTGCTGGTAAAACTGCTCGTAGCTGTTGATATAGCTGCTGGCGTAGCCTTGCTGCTGTTGCTGCTGCTGCTGCTGCTGCATGTCGGCGCCATAGAGTCCGCCGTAGAGCTGCTGCTGCTGTTGCTGCGCCTGCTGCTGTCCGCTGGAGGCGGAGTACATGTTGTGGGTGGCATAGGGCTGATGGGTGATGCCCGTAACCTGCTGCTGCTGCTGCTGGGAATCCATGCCCTGGGATTGCTGTTGTGCCTGTGATTGCTGCTGTTGCTGCGCCTGCTGCTGCTGCTGTTGCGGGGGCTGGGGTGTGCCTGGCTGGTTATCACTAGAATCGGCTGCGGCACTGATCGTGGCATTTGGCGTGGCGGGTGCACTGCCTCCGCCGCCAGCTGATGGGACTCCTGCTCCCCCGCCTCCACCCGCTCCCGTTCCCCCGCCGCTGTCGGTGGCACTGCTGGCGGCGAGCGCCTCTGCCGCGTGCAGTGGCGGCATCTCAGTCTTGATGCTCGCCATGGACAGCTCTCGCGTGGTTGCTGCTTCCGCTACTTCCGCCGCCGGTGCCGCTGCTCATGTCGTGCTCTCTCTGCAAAATTAGCGGCGCATCCTCCTCCTCCAATCTCTCTATCCCTCTCCTGGTTCGTTGGCTCTTCTATGGAGCGCCGATCGTTGCTTTTTGTTTTATTTATTTTTTTTGTTGCTTAGCTTTTTTGTTATTTTGTTTTTAGTTTCTCGTTTAATATTTTTTATTTTGTTGGAATTTGTATTTGTACTGCAAATAAGCGAATTATGTTGTATTTTTTTATTAGTTAAATAAATTAATTGGTAGACTTTTAAGAAAAAAGAAGCACATGCACACGTACACAAACACACAGACTGAGAGTCAAAGACGATCTAACGGTTTTTGCTGTCCTCTTCACTTTGTTTCTTTTATTAAAACTTTTGCACTTTTGGTGTTTTTGTTTTTCTGATTTACGATCGGTTTTATTACAAAGTAATAAGTTAATAAATTGTCAATACTCTCACTTGAAACACATGCACACTTGAAAAAAATACAGAGATCCTCGGTAAGTTCTCGTTCTCGTCTTTTGCTTACTTATCTGCGCCTTCGCTTTCGGCACTCCTCCGTTGGACTGCCGTCGATCTTTTCGCGCCTCCTTTAGCCGACTGCTTCTCTCACAATCTCTCTCCACTCCTCCTTCTTCCTCTTTTTCTCTTTTAACAAAAAAATAAGACAAACTGAAGGAAACCAAAATCAAAATGCGGCTTTGCAATTTTGAATTTTGAATTTTGTTTGCGAATATGCGAGGGAAGCGAGAACTGGCGATGGCGACTCTCTCCCTCTCTCTCGGTCGCGCTTCGCCAAGATCACAGTGATTCCGTCTCTCTTTCAACGCTTTTTTATATCTTTTTCATCCAGGGATCGAACAGAAAAAAATTGTTTACGAACACAAATATGACACAAATGATTGTTAAACTTTAAAACTTTTATTTTCTTCGCTTGACCCGAAATAGTTAGTGTTTTCTTTTTATAATTTTTGGTTTTTGTTAAACGATTTGTTTGCCGAAAAGTTTTTGCCAAATGTTTGCTTTGCCGTTTTTATGAGTGGGGAAAATGAAATAAAAAAGGGCGCTAAAAGCCAAAATAGCCGCTCCTCGTTCTTGTCCTTCTTTCTTCTTTCTGCTACTTTCTGCTACGGCGTTTCAAATACAAATGACCGACGAACAACGTGCATGAAGCACATTCTGCCGGCAGCTGCGAAGGCAGAGCTAGCGGCAGAGCTGCGAGCTGCGCTGCCTCTGCCTCTGCCTTGGTGGACGCACATGCGTGCGTGTGTGTGCTATGTACTGTATGTTCTATGTGCGACGGCCGTCGCCGCTGCCGTCGCTGCCACCGCCGCTGCTCTCGCCATCTCTGTCGCTCGCTGCTGCATTTGATTTTGCTTTGGCCGCTGCCTTTGCACTGTGTTTGCGCCTGCCTTTGATTTTGTGTTTTTATTATTTATTTATGCGTGTAAAACGCACACACACACGCAAACAGTAGCCAGCTTTAAATATTTCATAATTTGAATATTTAAATAAATTTATTTTCTATTTGTTGGATTGAAAAATTTCAGGGATTTTTCGTTTAGCAATTAAAAGATTTTGAATAATATAAATATTCAAGGATTTAACCGTTTCACAAAGAAATAATTTCGTTTCTAAGCGGTTCTCTCAGTTTTGAGATATTTGGATACAGCTTATAACTTTATCGAATTTCGTATATATTATTATCTTATAGATACTATAAACATTTACCATATACATAGCTCTTATAAGATCCCCCATTCATGTATTTAATCAAGTTGAAGAGAGTAGGGAAAAATAATGGGATTTGTTTTATTAATTTGTTAGTTTTTCTTCGTCAATAAATAAATCAATTTCCTCAAATAATAAATATTTAAATAGTCATCACTAGTTTTTAGTTTTAAGTTTCTTTCCCCTTTAGGAAAAATCTTTTGATAATTCCCTTTTAATTTGGTTTGACTGTAGTCACATTAAAAATAAAAAAAAATAAAACTTTGCAAAACAACATATCTACTTATTTTAATTAACACTTTTTTTTTAATCAAATTAGTTAAAATAGTATGATGCTGTAAAATTTGATGGATTTAATGACTCAGGACCCATTGAGTGCCAAGTTCTTAGTTAATCTTAGCAAATTGCAGCTGTGTTGCAGCTTTCGCTTTTGTATTAAGCTAAGTTTAAGCATACATATGCTCTTGTCCTATTAATGGACAGTATTAGTCAGGCTTTCGTCAATCTGATCTGAGTCACCGGAGCGATTCCGCACTACTAGCCTAGTTTTGATGATGGATGCGGGGACACGGAGAAGGGACGGAAATGGAGCCGGGTCCGGCGATTACCGGCATCTCCTCAGGTCTCGTAAAAGTTGTCAGCGCTTAAAAAATTAATAAAGCCCACTTTTATTGCGACAGCACAGAGAAGAGCCAACTAAAAATAGCCGCGGGAAGGGTTTGCTTTTGGACTTTTCGGACTGTTGTTGTTTTCTTTTTTTGTTTTTGTTTTTGGGATTCGAGCCCAACTGAGAATATGGCCCAAAAGTATTTAAAAATCTCGAGAGCCAAAAAGTGCGAGGAGGGCTAATGTAGCCCCAATACACTCATCTCTCTCTCTACCAACATACACTAAGAAAGTTGGAAATTTCAATTAAAATGTAAAAATAAAACTATTAAAATTATAACGTTTTTTTACATTAAAAAAGTATAAAATAACAATTAAAAATAACCAAAACAGATTTATTTTAATTTATTTAAACTGAAATTGAAAATAATTAAATCTCAATTGTTTAGCAACATTTCTCTAAGTGCAAGCAATTCGACAGACGAACACACACAGATGCGACAAGGCTCCGCAGTGAGTGTGTGTGTGCATGGGGCCTTGAGGAAGAGTTTGTGAGTGCGGTGGAGTAGTGACGAGCGAAGAGAGCCCACGAAGAGGCATGAAGAGAGAGAGTGCGAAAGGGATGGCATGGCCCGAAATTTACATACATGATTGTCATAAAAAATCAGCAAGCAAATTGTCAAATCCCTAAACTGACAATAAAACAATAAAGAAAACGAAGAGACGCAGCCAGGCTACGTTGGCAGCGACTGTGAAGAGGCGGCCGGGAAAAGAAAAGGGGTCTTCGAGAGCGGCTCGCAATCCAAGAGATACAGTGGAACCTGTCCCTGTCATGTGTGATTAAAAGGATATTTTAAAACATAATATTAATATTAAAAGAAGTAATTTAAATTAATTTAATTTGTATTGTCTTTTTAATTTTATACATATATTATTTTAAGTGATCAGTTTCATATTACGGTTTTTAACTCCACTGTGACCCCAAAACTGCCTACATATGTTGCGAGAACAAACCACAGGGCAGGATATACATATATCCTTTTACATACAAATCTATGTATACATATGTATGTTTAGTGGAGGGAATGCAAGAGCTTTGGCGCAACAGCTGATGCAACTGTTGCAGCCGTCCGACTGCCTACAGTGGGATTAGCCCGGTTTATGGCGCATTTATGGGTCTGGATCTGGGACGCAGGTAGTCCTGCAAGCAATTAATTATTGGCCCTAAATGACACACTCACCACACTCTTTTACATTGTTATTTTTCTGTTTAAACTTATTTAGGGCTTAAAATAAAGTAAGTTTTAATAAAATAATTAGAGAATGGCTTGATCTCTTAGCTTAATATAAATCAAAGATAATTTTAAGGGTGCAGCTTTGATCAAGGATGCGGGGATTAGGGGGTGTTTATGGCGCATTTAAGGACACGCAACAGTAAGGACAGGACAGACGCAATACAGGTAACAGGCAAAGGATCCGTGGACAGTGACAGTTGCACCCTTGCAGTTGCAGTTGTTGCTTTTGTCTCGCTGCAAGGTGCGTGCAAAGAAAGCATATGGTAAGAGGCGGCGAGAGAAGAGGACCAGGTTAAGGGAGGAAGGGGAGGGTGAGATCTTGCGTGTCGTTGTCAATCACAGTCCTTTTCTTTCTCTAGCTGTCTTACATATGTATGCGTGTGTGTGTGTGGCAGTTAATGACTTTTTAATTGAGCGCATACAGCTGTCAGTTTCAGCGCCGTTACTTTTTAATTGCGCGCCAGAGAGTAAAAGAGAACGAGAGAGAGAGAGCGAGAGTGGGTGAAAAGAGCGGAGAGAACAAAACTTCAACTCCGGCTTATGTAATGCTGGCGCCGCCGGCTCCAAGCTTGGCTTAAGTTCGGCTCCACCTCGGCTCCCCCTTCCCCCTACGATGACTCACTTTGCCCCAGGGCCTCTGCCTCTGTCTCTGCCAGCTGCGGTGGCGGCTGCGCCGTTTGTTGTGGTTTCTTTGCGCTTTCTTGTTCGCTTTTTTTGTTGTTTTTGTTGTCGCCTCTTCTGTTGTTCTTTCTGCCGGCTTCAAGTTTACTCTCTTTGCTCGCCGTTATTGCTGTCTTCACACCCTTGCATTCTCCGCTTTAGGGTATATGCGTGCGTGTATTAGTGGTCTCTCTAGCTAGAAAACGAAGAAGACGAAAGAAATAGGCTTGCAATCCGATCCCCTTATCAGATTTCATTTTGCATGTGCAGTGCTCAGTGCTTCGATTGCAGACGCAAGGTGCTTCGCGGAAAAACTATGAATATTGAAGAATAATGAAAGTTAATGGTTTCGGTTGTGCGGGATAATCGTCGGTCGATCCAGATTTACATACAGGTATGTATTCCTTCGATTTGTGGGTGTTATTTTCTTTGGCTGTCCGATTTTGTATTTGTGTTTGCTCTTCACACGACGAATTGTGAATTACACAGCAAGAATTGCTTTTTTCCTTCACTCGTTCTCGTTTTCTCATTAATATTATTAGTGTGCATTGTTGTTGGCGGCTTTGTTATCTCTTCGCCGTCGTTTGTTTTCGTTTGTCCAATACCATAAAAAAGTCAAGAACGTTTGGGAATCGAAACTAAAAATGCCCTTATTTAAATGACTTATTAAATTAAATTAAAGCCTAGTTTTAGTTCATTTTATATTTGCCTTATTCTACGTTTTACAAATTGCTTCACTGGCCACAGGGATCAAACCATGCAAAATTTGCACTCACAACCAACAAACCGTTAAATGGAGAGAATCACCGATTTCTCCTCTCATTCATCAATTGTTTGCTCAACACTCACGCTTCTTCTTATTCCTCCGCCTCCATCTGCGCCACCTCATTCGCTTTTTCATCTTACGTGTTTCGGGGGTAATTTGCATATTTCCAAAGATTTGCCAGTTACGATTTCAATTACGAGCTAGAAGAGGAGAAATAGGGATGGAAGATAGAGAGGTGAAAGAGGAGATAGAGGATAGAGATAGTTGAAAGCCCAAGAAATAAAGAAGAAATGCCAACAGCCGGGGGCAAAATTATTATTATTTCCAAACCTCTCGAAAAAAACAGGGTGAAAAGCGAGAAAAATATCACACAAAAAATTAAGTACACACATACGCATACATGCACACGAATGCCGATAGAAAAACACAAAAGGGAACTAAGCCAAACCAAAATAACAAAACGAGCGACAAATGCTGCTCGATCATAATTGAAAAATGCATGCTAGCCAACAAAAAAAAGAGAAAAACAAAAATACAGAAACAGCAGCAACAACAACAGCAGCGGCTATGAGAAAACAACAAAAGGAAGAAAAAAAAAAAAACAGCAGATGCACAACGCACCAACAACAAAAATGCCAACACACGCAAGCAGGAGGGAGAAAGAGGGAGAGAGAGAGCGACACGCAAAGGAATTCAATTTGAAATGCAAACAATGCAGCACACACACACACATAAGCATTTGCCCGCCAAGAAGTGCAACAAATGGCAATGAAACACGAGCAGCGAAATGAGCAGCGCAGCGGCAGCAGACGTCGGCAGAGGATGCTGCAGAAAAGAGGGTGGAAAACCATAGGGGAAAACAGCAGCGATCGAAGCTTTAAAATTAAAAATATGTACATATATTAGTATGTTTACATACATACATACATTTATACAAATACCCTAGGAGGCTTCCATAATCCTGTGGCCGAAAAATAATTCCCATTTAATTGGCAGGATTACAAACACAATAAAAAACACCCTTTATAGAATGGAAATTGGAACTAATATTGTGCAGGCTTGCAACTCTGATTATAATCCATTATCCCCGTCAGTCTGTTAACAAAACAATTCAAATAAATTTTGTAAAATTGATATTGGGGAGCGTTTAAATTGTACATGAAATTATTTTAATAATACTATTTAACAGTTACTATTAATCCTAAATATTTTACGGTAATGCCGGAATTCAATTGAAATGGCTGTTCGTTGGCGACACTTCCCCGCTGCGCCATCCGCCCCCCGCTATGCCGTCTCCTTCGCATTCCTTCTTCCCTTCTCTTTAATTCCCCTCTCTCTCTCTTTCTCTCTCGCTGGCGATCTCCCATCTTTGACATCTCCCGCCGGGTCTGGCTAATCCCTGTCTGCGTCTTTATTTCCACCTCGTCCGTTGGCATTTTTGCAACTTCTCTCCGCTGCCGGCATGTGCAACACGTTGCAAAACACGGGCAACACATGGCCAGCGATGCAATCGCATTGCGCTCGCATTCTCCCTTCTTCTCCTTTGTGCTCTAATTTCTGCCCTAATATCGATGGCATTTCCGTGTCCTCCTCGCACTCTGCTCTTTTGTTGGCTCTCCTTTTTCTTTGTGGCCTCTTTGCTCTTTTCTCGGCGCTCTGCCCTCGCTGATTTCCTTTTTCATTTGCAAAGATTGGGGCGGCGGAGAAACGTGCTTGGCTCGTTGACGTCACACCAGCAACAAGTTGCCATACAATCTTGCTGCGATCTGTTGATTTTTTCGTTACTAATTCGGGATTAAGTAGTTTTGCCTTAAAGCAATTGCATTTATGTTTTTGCACTGAGAGAATTCGTATATTCGAAAAACGTATTTAATTTGTATAACTAATGATAATGTGAATGATTAATTTAATTTTATTTTTTAATCGGTAGCCAGCCTACTAGCAAAATTTTCGTAGCAACATTTCCCTAGCAACATGTTTCTTTGCAAAATCGTTTCCCCCATCGATCGAAGTAAAAATACTTGTTATATTTGACAACCAATTACGATAACAATTACCATTTCGATTGTCCGCATGTCGCAGAACGCAATAATTTGCAACTAGATTCACAGGACGCGTGACTGACAGAGCAAATTGACACCGGAAATTGGGTAAAAACAGAGGACTTTGGTGGGCAGTTGACTCTGTTGTGCGCAGGGGAAGTAAAAGTGTAAGGATAACCAGTCCAAATCCATTGCCAAAGGGGTGGCAAGGACGAAAGGAAGGGGGTCAAGGCAGACAGGGCAGCTTGACTGCCGTTTGTTGTGTTCAACTGTACTTTTTGTTCGACAGACAGAACAGGCATACACATGCGCCAAGTTTTAATCATTAAAAATTGTAACTGTTATTAATATTTAAGGCTTCCACATAAAGGCAAACACACACATACACCTACGAGCACCCACACTCCCAGCCAACTAACCGTGTCCATGTAAATTGTATCAAAATACAGTGGAGGGTATATATTAGATTAAGGTTTATTTTAAATGAATTAAAAATATATTAAAAATATATTGGTATTTGGTTTAGTAGATTGTGTCCTGTGAGGAGCCCCAAAAAGTAGGCAAGTTTAGTTGTTGGCTAATAAAATATTTAGAGTACCTACAAATTTGAAAATGACTGTGCTTCTGTGCGCCGTGAGGCCCAGTATCATACGCGCACACACACACATGGATGCGGGGCTTAATTGCAAGCCGTCGTGTCCGTCGTCGCCGTTCGCCATTCGCCCACATGACCGACCACCCACCACCCATTATCCCCCAACTCCCCCTCCCCCTCGTTCATTTGGGCTGACTCTAAAATATCCGAGCGCCAATTTAAATTTAATATCGACGCATGGGCAATCCACCACCGGCACACACACACATACATACACTTCCCTAACGTACACTCACGCACTGGCAGGATGCTGCTGCTGCTTCTTCTCGTAAATCTATTTGGCACATTCATGCATAAAGTATTTAGTATCTTTGAGATACCTTTTTAACCGCATGGCAACTACACACGCACACACACTTAATGCTTAGGGGGAGGGGGGGAAATGGGAAAGGTGGAGACGAGGTGGGAAGGGGATTGGCAGGCGTCAAGTTCATATGGCAGCCAACCAAAATGCGCGGACACTGGTGGCAATCCAAAGTGCAGGAGGGGATAATAGGGGTATATACACTTAAAAATACTAATAAAATATATTTAGGATATTTTTAAAATTTGTACATTTTTTTAACCATTTTTATTAAGTCTGCAACAATTAAATATTAATTTTAAAATCTGTTTAGATTTCAGTTAGAATTTTACAAAAATAAAAGATCAAGATAGAATATCCAGTTTTTTGTATTATTTTGTTTTTCTCCTCTTTTTTTTAACGCAATCTTCTAACGTTTTTACCCAAAAATTGAGTAATTTAAAGCTTTAATAACACATATACATATTTTTTTCCGGTGTAGCAGTTGCTTCAAAGGGAAGCGGCTGAAGTCGCGTACCGAATGGCCGACACTTTCACTTGCAAATGCCAGGCTGCGTGTATTTTATGTGTATATTTGTGTGTGCGAGTTTGCGAGCCCAAATAAATTAATTTCGAATGTAAACCCAGGGAGGACAACAAATACAATTTCAACTGAGCACATGCATATACACAAATCCAGTCCAGATACTTTGCATAAGGAAAAAAGGGGGCCTGAGACTCTCTATAGAGAGATGGAAAGCACTCTCAATGGTAATCTCAAGATAATCTACCTTCGAGTGCAGGCTTGAATCATGATTTTATAATTTATAACAAATAACTATAATAATATTTGATAAAATGTCTAAAAATTATATTTTTTCATACATTTATTATGGGAAAATGTCTTCCTAAATCAGGTCCCTACTTTCTATCAAAAACATAGACAAAGATCTTGCCAAAGTCAAGGAGATTGTGGAAACTAACAATAAATTTGATGAATAGATGTTTTTAATTACATTACCAATGTTTTAAATTACATTATATTATTATTTATTTTGAATATATATTTTTTAGAATTATTTATGTACCATATGTGTACTTTAATTTTCATGGATTACAATAAAACGAAATTTATTTTGTATAACTTGTCCTGGGTTTTTAGTAATTTAGCTTGGGAACACACAGGAGTTTGCATTTTAAATTACGTATACGTCGTGTGGCCAGGCGCACTTTGATCAGCGGACAAACAAAGACGCAGGCGGAAATTACAAAGCCCGCGAGGATTTTGGCTACCTCATTTACAACGCCCCATCCCACCCCCTTACTCTCCACTTTCCCACCCTATTTCGTTTCGGGGATTTCTGGCCAAAACTCCACCTTGCCGGAGGGCTTAAACACACTCATATGCCGGCCTATGACGAGCGTAGTTTCGTAATGGCCAAGTCCGCAATCAACTGCCTCCGCCTCAGCCTTACACACACAAGCGCACAACTCACAAAGGGATAATTTACGAAATTTGAATCTTAGAAATTGTTAAAAGCATTCCTCTCCCTCCAGCACAGCATGTGTGTGTGTGTGTGCATGTATTATAAAATTGCAAAATGTCTACCGTGGACATTCAAAGTCGGCATCGGCATCGCCAGCGTCAAAAGTCCGCCAAGGCAAGGCGCTCTCCAGGGTTTGCACTGAGAGAAAATACCAGAAACTGCCAGCAAAAAATTTGCAGTTTTTATTTAAACTAAAATCAATAGTTCAAACAATAATTTGTATATAAAAAGTTCACTTTTCATATACATACTATTTCATAAAATGAAACTTTAGTTTATGCCAGTGTACAATCTATCTGTCTCTCTCTGTCACCCATCCCCCTAGGCAGCTCCCGACAGCCATGCATCTCGGCTCAACGTCCTTGCCCCAAACTCGTTTGTACAGCGTCCTGCCCCTCTCCTACCATTCCTTCATCCTACCCCATCCATTCCTTGTGACTGACTGACAGCGCCAACTCCGCCAACCCAGCCCCATGCTCACCCCCTTTTTGTCCAATACACGAAATATGCATACGTAACGGACAGTTGAGGCGGACGAGGCAGAAGGTAGTGGTGGCTTTTGGGTTTTGGACTTGAAAGTTGCACGATAGACGAACACATTTGGCTTCCTGGGCGGCTCCCCTCCCCCGCTCCCCCGCTTTCACTCTTCCTCCTCCCCCCCCCCCTTTTGGCCAACTGCTTCCTGAACTGTTTTGAATGTGTGACAGCCCACAGCCGACAGCCATCGCTCCTTCCTCTAGCCTCCATCCTCTGGCCCCATCTCTGCTCCAGTTTCCACTATAAGCGATTGAGGTGGGCGGTTGGGTGGAGTCCTGTTCCTGGGGTCCTTGTTGTTGTTGCTGCTGCTGCTGCTGCTTTGCCCAGTTTTCGAAAATGTAAACTCATCATAAGTGGACCCCAAGTGTGCGTGTGTCTGCAAGTGTGTGTGTGGGTGTGGGGTTGGGGTTGGGTGAGCCTTGTGCGTCGCAAGTGTTGTGAATGGACATGCCACTCGAAGGCATCGGAGGGGCTGGATGGATGTTTAAAGGAGGGAAAATGGGGGAAATTCAGGAGATGGGAGCACGAACGGATTTTACAATTCTCCATTTCGTGTGCGTGTGTGTGTACATATGCGTGAGGACGCGGCTTACATATAAATATATGCAGAGTGCGAGGGGTGTTTAAGAAGTTGTTTTTTTTTTCATAAAAAATATGTAATAAAATATATGTAATAATATGATTTAAAAATATTATTAGGCTTAAAATTAATGAAAAATATATATAATATAGTGGTAGAAATACCCGATTCCTGATATTTGCGAAAACCTAAAATAGGACATATATTTATCGTAATTATCAGTCCATTTATCATTTTCTTTAACTCGTTTGTCTAAATCTTAGATTGAATTTATATACTCTTCATTTAAAAATCGCTTTTAATAAATAAATATCAGTGAAATCGAACAACTGATAGTGAAAGGTAGAGTTTATATTTGTTTATTAATTTATAATTATTTTTTTAGAATTAAAAAACGTTAAACGTACAGGTAAACATGTAATGATATAAAAATTTTTTGAACTCTGTGATGTCCACTTTAAAGGATCGATTTATATATAGATTAATGCGATTAATAAAAAAATCTACAAAATTCCGCTAAAGGTTTTTTTATCCTAAAATATATGTATAAACAATAATTTAACAATAATTAAAGATAATTCATTTTTTAATAATAATAACTAAGTTTTAAATAATATTTAAATATCTTCTTTTAAACTCCTTGATTTGCCCCTATTCCTCGCTTGGTGGTGGCTGGCGCTAGTTTCCTTGGCTTACGGCGATACACACAAGGACGAAACTAAGCTGGACTACGGCACCCACATGCCAGTGTGTGTGTGTGGTATGGGTGTGTGTCCAAGTGCACGTGGTGCTTCGTCGTTTCCGACGTCTGGCAGCCAGAGAGCCAACCACCGGCCGCAGCCGTAGAGAGCTGCTGGAGCCGAAGCTGCTGGCTCTGCTCCTTCGGCCAGCTTCGTCCTTCGTCCTGCCTGCTGTCGTGTTTCCTTTTTTGCGTAATTTACGAGATTATTTCGCACACACAAAGCAAGTGTGTGTATGTGTGTGTGTTCGAGGGGGTTGGGCAGGAGTTGGGGGACATGGACACACAGCTACGCATAATGATGTTGGCTTGTCTTGGACAGCAGCAGCAGCAGCAGCAGCAGGCGCCCACTGGTGGGCGGTGGGTGGTAGGTGGTTTTTTAAGTTGGGGGTTGAGTGCGAGTGGGTTGAGTGGTGGGCGGCTGGTCTTGTCGTAGTTATTGCTTGCGGGCATTCATTTTAATTTTAAAACAACAGCAGCCAAGGCCTAGGAACACACAGCGCTTACAAATGGCAAACAATTTCAGTCTTACACACACACACCTACACATATTTACACACACACACACATATATATGGCTACAAGGGTTGCCTGTTGTGTTGCAAACATCTCCGGGAATCCAGGAATTCCGGGCGGAGTGAGGCGGTCAAACGAGCAGCTCGGCAAATGGAAAATTGCGAAATCGAAAATGCGAATCGGTCTGAACGGGGGAATTTTTGGCCAACAAATGAAACAAAGATTCTACTATAGCTATTGAAAGTTATTTTTTAGGAGGGGAAGTTTTAAGATTAAAAGGTTTTGCAAGTTTTCTCTAAA
>JAEIIJ010012441.1:0-19845 GCA_018904815.1 Drosophila ogumai | reverse complement strand
AATTAATCTGCAAGGGTATACAAACTTCGGTGTGCCGAAGTTAGCTTCCTTTCTTGTTTATGTGTGTCTCTGTTACTGGCTCGTTCTTTTATGCTTTTGCGTAAACTTTGCAACCCCCACACCCGTCCCGCAACAGCAAAAGAACAATAACTATGACCAGGCAAACAGCTTGTTTAATAATAACAATAAAACCTGGAAAAAAGCAAGCCAACACCAAAATCGTAAAGAAAGACAGGGACAGATCGAAGCGAAATTAGGCATACCCTGTAATATTTTTTAATAGAATGACATTTAAAACTTTGTCCCTACATCATTCACTCTTTCTTTTATTTTGTTTTGGGTAGAAAATACATACTTATATTGGTTAAATTTTAATTTAAAAAAACCCAATGAGTAATTTAAACGGCTTAAAGTTTCTTAACTTTACAAAAAATTACGACAAAATATTTATTTGTGTTTTTTAAATAGCTTACAACAATTAACTTATTTAAAGGTCATTCATATGTCCTATTATTAGGGAAACTTCTTGTCAAGCTTGAATTGTATATATATTTTTTTACAACCAATATACCCCTTGTGATAGAGGGTATCCAACGACTTGTGGCCAAACAAATGCCGTTAGCTAGTAGAATGCGTCAGTTTACGGTTGGCCTTCTGGCAAAATTCCCCGTTTTTTTCCTTGGGGGCCGGGGGAGTGGGTGCAAACTGTTTACTGCCACAGAAAAAAATAAATAAATATGACACAACAAGTGGGCCAACGCCACCACCAGTCCAGTGCCAGTGCCAGTCGGGCCCCCACTTTATTTACCGAAAATGAACACTATTGTAAATGGCATTTGATTCGGCAAAAGTTCCATTGATGCAGATTGCAGTCTCATTGCTTTTGGGGGAAGTCCCCGAGATGTGGATCGGGTGTACCCTTTAAAAAGTGTTTATATTATTCAAAATATTATAAACTTCTAATGTATGTAAATAAATACAAATGTACATACATAGATAGATAATATGTTTTACTAGCAACTGGTTAAAATTTTCAAAGTTTCGCAATCTGAAGAAATCTGATATATATGGCATATGACTCAACTTATTTCAAAATGTTGTATTATTTATTTTTTAGGTAAAATCCTAGGGTCAACACTCTCTTACAATAGCATTAGCATTTTAATCGTTATGGGAAATAATTAATAAAATAAAGATTCACCACAAGTGACAGGTGTTTCAGTTTTTCTGATATTTTTATTTTATCTAGTAATGTACATACATATGTATGTAGTTATGTCAATTATCTGGTTATTATTCAAATTCTTCTTCGATTTCCAGAAAAAAAACCCACATCTGAAATCATAACAAAAATTGTCCTATATTTTCTATGAATCGTTCGATCCGTTCCGTTTCAGATACAGCTAAGTAGCTAGATAGCATCGTCTGTTGATGCGGATAAAGAAATATGGCAAAGAAATACCATTAATATACCACTTATTAAATTTTTTTTTTCAAGCCTTACATTTTATTTGCGTTTAAGGTTGAAAAGATAAAAAACCGAATATTAACTAATAATAAACAGATGTATGTATTTCGAAAATGACTCCTTTGCAATAGTCAACCCATTATTTTTATAATGACATTATATTTTACAAACACCTGACAAAACTCGTAAGTTCCGGGTTTTCCTGGTAATTAAGGAGTTATTTACTTAAAAAAAAAAAGGGATACCACATCGATCTGCAAGATCGAGGTCCTGTCTTGGTTAATATTGCGTCTGTTTCTTGTTGCACTATTCAGACGCAGTCGGTACTCGTTAGAAACCAATTGACTTTGTCGGATCAACGACACTACTCCGGGACAGAGTCTGGCCATCATTTGTGGCATTGTGTGCACCCGAAATGCCCCGAGATAGTCACCTATTAGCGCACGCGCCGCATTTCCTCGGGTTTCCGCAGGTAGAGATCATGTGGCAGGTACAGATACACAGTCCTCGGCCTGTCCGGCGCATTTATGATACCGTGGCGTCGGGAATTATGACGGCGGCGCAATCAATAGATGGATGGTTGAATGGTTACTTGCTTGGCTAGCTGGCTGGCTTCTTGATGCAACACCGGCCGCTCTATCGCTAAATCATGCCGTGCGGGAATTGATTGCCCTGTGATGAATAACCCACACCCCACCCAGTACCACAAGCCCCCGGGGCCCCACCCACTCGTACTCCACTTCTTGACGGGGTCCCTGATAAGACTGTCTTAGTTGGCCAGCGGCCACGCAGCGTATTTGCGTTTATTTTTGGGGCTTTCCAGCGTGAAAGACCTCGTGCCGTGCGCTAATTTCGTCAGCCATCAGCCGGTCCATCCGTCTAATCACCCAATCACCTGGCCCGCCCAATTTACGCCTCTGCGTGCCGGAGGACTGCGGCGCACCTTTTGTGCATCATCATCATGGTCAGTGGGTTTCGGGGGCTGCTTTTCTGCTATCGGCACTGAGAGAAAATCAAGTCGAGTGCGCTGATTCTCTATCCCCAAAAGTATTGCAAAATAATTGAAGTAAAAATCGAGATAACTAGCAGGTTGCAACGTAATTGTTCATAAATTCAAGACAAACGCAAGACAAAATATAATTTATAATAATTTTTTGTATATTTATTTGATTTTTTTTAAGTGTGGACATGAATCAGACTCCATCCAGCGGGTACAAGCCAGCAACACTGCAGCACCTCGAATCTACTTTCAGAACTGGTGCCTCTCGAGTGGCAGCGTCATCGCCATCCGCCGCCTCCCATTGAGTATCGAACGGAGAGCTCCAGCCATCCAGCCATCCAACGATCTAACCATCTAACCACCTCCATAAACGATAAGCAGCTGGAGCGTAGGGTCTCATATACATCACACGCCATATATGTATGTATATACCATCAATATATAGTATCTGGTGGACTCGGGCGGGAGGAATATGGATGGGGCGGCCGAGGGGGCGACAGATAGGAGCTGTTTGAGTACTTCGCTCGAAATCGTTGTCGAACACACTCACTACCAAGTTCTGCTAACTCGATTGTGGTTTCACATTATCTGGGATCTTGGAATTTTGTGAAAAAAATATCGGTGCGCCACAGGGCGGGGCGGGGTGTGCCGGAGAAAGGGCGCTGCGAGTAAGGGGGAGTATCCGAAAAATGCCTTGGAAGATCTATCGACACACTTAGTCAGCGGATAAGCAAAGGTGTGTGCTGCGATAAGAGCGGGAGTTTCGCGATACCTTCTAGCAGGTGATCCACTCAAAAGTCACTGCCAGTTTATCCCATGAGTCCCCTTCGTGATGTCCAAACGAAATGCAATCTGTTTCTTCATGAGTCATGCCTTAAAGAAGACTCTCTGTCGGGCGTTATTTGTTTTTCCAAATAGTTGTAAAAAGAGTCTATTATCGGAGGGCAAAGTCCTCCACAAACGAAAAGAATAATTGCAACTTGAAGGTCAGGCAGAGGATCGTAAGCTTGCGTGAAACTAAGTAGATCTTAGGGGGGTTTTCAAATTTCTATGTATTTATTAAAGTGATCTATTCAGTTATTGGTAAGTGATCTTAAACTTGAAATGAAGATTTTTAGAAACTTCTTAAGAATTTCCTGCTGAAATCCCTTTTAATAATCTCATAATATTTTATAATTAAACAAAAACACGTCTTAACGAGATTAAATTGGTAACAAAATAAGTTACAAATAATTTACCAAGTTTCGTTTTCGATACTAAGCTTTAAAGTATATAACCTTGAAACTAAAGGCTTATGTGGAAAAATATAGCTTTTTTTATAACTAGGATAAATATACGATTATGGGCAGTTGCCTATCGTCATCCATAGTGAGCTAAGTTCTTATTTAAGTCACAGAATACGTATTTTTTAACTAAAAGTATGTGGGATCTGGGAAAACCAAACCAAACGATTCCAAATTGTCTTGTAACAATCGTTTATTTGAAAAACTCATCTGTTATCAAACGGTGGAAGTGAGTCACAGCTCCCAGTTCCGAGATCATCTCAGTTTCAGTTTCCCCCAAAGTTCCAGTTTCTGTTTCCGCTTCCATTGTGGGCCTATATAAGTATATACACCATAGACAGTACCCCTATCCTAAGCACTTTCGGCGCGGTTTTGGCCTTGACTCCGATGATCGTGTGGATCGGATTGTTTGGCCAACGTTTTTTGCTGCTTTGATGTTTTCGTCTTTCCCACAGTCGCAGTCCCAGTCCCAGTCCCAGTCCCAGTCGCATTCGCGGTTTTCGCAGAGAGCGAAACACAAGCCGGCCGCTTATCAGGCAATAAAATATAAACTCAAAACTCTGCGAGCGGCGTCGATTGCAAGATTTATCACAGCGCAAACGGAGACGATCACGGCCAGGCATCGCTCCGCACCGGCACCGGCATCTCACGGAGTCGGAGTCTGGTGGCGTTTCGCCGGAGAGTCGCGCTTGTCCACCCGAAAAAATATTGGTTTCTCGTAAAAGATATTTAATCTTAAATTACTTGGAAAAAAATTTAAAAAAATATATACAAGAAATTCATACAGGCGCTCGGCCTTCATTTAATATTTAATTTTGTTAGATTAAGGATTTTATAACCTTTGGAGTAAAACTAGCCTGGCATAATTAGCCAAGATCCCAAGTGGCATTCAACTATTTTTCTCTATGTGCACTCTCGTCTCGTCTTCTCGTATTGCTCTGCCAAAATACATTGCTCATTAGGTTTTGGGTTATTGTCACCGGCGACAGAAACAGAGACAGCATAGCGAGGAGGTTGGGGACATCATCGTCTTGGCTGGGTGCTGATGTTGATATTTACTCAAGTGTAATTGCGAATTGTAAATGCGACAACACAGATGCTCTCGTAATTGGGATTGCGATGGGAGGATGGTGAGTGGATGATGGGCTCGGAATGTGCCAAGAGTGGTTTGGTCAGGGGCGGATTCTGATGCGATTTGTTATGGGGATTATTTTTGAATATGATAAGATACTTCATCTTCATCATCAGGCTGTCGATGAAATCGAATCGGAGAAATTAAAAAAAGGTTTTTTTATTTAAATAAAAGCATACAAAAGATGGGAGAAGATGACTATGATGCCTATGAGCCTTGGTCCAAGTCGGAAAAGGTGGCTTGTGCCCCACTATTGACTAATGAGTATCTGTAGCTGTATCTGAGTTGCTGCCTTGCGCTATTTGTATCTTTTATCTGTGAAAATAATCGTTGGAAGTTTTGCTTCTTTCTCTTCTTTTTTTCGACTTTGTTGTTTGAACGTTGATTGTCAACTGATCGGTATTTACCATTCGAGCCAGCAGAGCTTCCCCTCAGTCACTCTCCGGTTATCTGGCTGTCGTCTCTGATGTGAGTTGCTGTGTATCTGGGCGACTGGAGTTTCGATTTCAGCCGCATTGAGGTACACTTAAGCAAATAATCGCATGTGGCGGAATACTATATGTTATATCTGCATCTGCGCCAGTATCTCCATGTCTCTCACGAAACACTGTTTTCTTTTGGGCCGCGAAGCATTGGATTTCTATTTTCCCAACTCGGATGAGTTTTGTTTTGCTTCCCCTCCCCCTCCCGCACCCCTGCCGCTTTCCATTACCGATTATTGCATCTCAACCTCACTTGTATTTTTCCCGAGTGTTCCGTGCGTTTCCTCCTCTTGTTGCCAGTTTGTTTTCCCAGCGCCAACACAGACATCTCCATCTCCATCATCATGATGATAAATTATGGCGATCATCGACATCGATGTCGATGTTGGTGTCGACCCGAACCGAGTTAAACTAAGCCGAGTGACTGATAAGAATGTTTGCTAATAAGCTGGGCAAACACAGTCGCATCGAGCACCTAACAGATACTCCTCCCCGACTCACCGCTTGTTGACACTCTCATCTCGTTGGTTGCATGAGCAACATCCCAGAATTTAACGGGGAAAACAACAATCTGGTCATTAGTTGGGACTTGGGAATTACTCACAGATTTCCTGGAGTATTTTGTTATTGTTAATAAACTAGAGGAGTCGGAAAGCGACAAAGAGGGAAATATATGTGCGGAATAGAGCCTTTTTCCGTTTTAATCTTAATGCTGGCAGCATCGGTTACTTTTAGCCCTCTATTTGCTGCAGTGTAGCTCAGTGCATGTGCCGTGCCTCATCGCCACCCACTGGCGGGAGCTTCAAAGGAACCGCCTGTCCGCTGATAACGCGGATGTAGATGCGGATGTGGATGCGTAGGTGTAGCCGGGTACGTGTGTGGATGACGGGGCTCTCGACTACGCAATGTGTGTGTATTTGCACACCTCACACTCCCTCTCCCTTATCGTGGACTATATTTTCACAACTCTGGGTGGGTGTTGGCCACAGATGTCCCTCTCTTAACCCCATATATGTGCGTACATACCCCTATTTTTTGTGCCTCCTCATGTGTCATTAGCTCGGGACTCATTAGCAGCCAGCGAGATAAAGCTGCGCTGACAGTTACTTCTGGGGGGTAAAAAATCAGATCACAGTCATATTTTCTTTGAAACAAATTCTACTTAAGTATTAGTGTTCATTTCCAAAACATGAGGTCTGCATTTCTTTTTAAAATATAATTTACTAGCTTGAAACATGAATTTATCTTGGTGATATTCGTTGCGAATGCCAAACTTAACTTTTTGTACATTTCTAGGATCTCTGAAAAACATTCATTCCTCTGAGCTTTCCCTTTAGAATTCAGGGTAAGAAATGTCTTTTTTTAAAATTAATTTTTCATGCATAACCTCAGATGAAACCTTCACTAGTAATAGGTGCTGTGGAATGCCAGGCATATTTGCTAATCCCCAGCTTCATCGGCATGCAACATCTAGAATCTAGATTCTGAGGCCACAACTTGTATGTTGAAATGTATTATTACGAAATCGTTCTGTCTTGTTCAATTTAGTTTTATTTAGATTGGAAAATATTTGGTTAGAAAAAGAATCGAAGATTCCGATCGGACCTCATCTTAAAGTATTTAATACGAGAATTTCTCAAAGTAACTCTCATTCTCAGCGACTCTAGTCGTTTATCTTCAAAGTTTATTTGACGGGCGCAGAGGTAGTAATCTCCAAAGGTGGCTATATCAATCATCTGACCAAACTGGAGGAGGCCTTCCAGATACCAGTCGGAGGTGGCGGTGCCGAAGGTGCACGCATTTCGTTGGGGAAATAGAAAATGAACGCGCTCCGCAATCGCTGCAGAGCCGTCTCTTTTGGCCTTCTGGCTGCCTTGATAAGCCACGTCCATCGCAGGTGCTCTAATTGAATTTCTGTTCTGGGCATTAATGAGAAAAATCATTCGCCGAGTTGGGCGATAAGAGAGCAGTCCAAAAAAATAAATATATAAATAACGAAATGGGTGGCGGGCCAGTTATCGGTTTATTTTTGGCAACGAACTTTGAGATGTCCGGACGAAGATCGGTCACGGGAGCCTTCGCTCGGAGCATTAACTGCGGGGAAACACCTGCTTCGGAGAAAGGCTTCTCGTTCTTATCGAGCATGTCAAGGGAATCTCCAAAGAATTAAGCCCAATGATGTCTGACGAACTGATACAGCGTAGGCTTGTTTGTTTTTCTGATAGTATCTATTGAAATCAGATGAAACAACAGAGGTTTTGTATTATTTATTTATTATTTTGTTATTTTGTTATATTTCTGAATAAATTGGCAGTAGTTTTTCCAAGTCTTAACTCAGCAAACAGCGATCATCTAGCATTATGCCTGTACGTCAGATGCCAAAAATATTTTTCCATAAAACACCGAAAAGGGAGTTCCGAGCAACGACTGCCAAGTCATCAGGGCCGACCTGTAGGTATGCCCATATAGCTTTACCCTATTCCCATCGATGATAACGTTGGGATCCACCTGGCGACCTTCCGCCGATCCGCGATATCTGAAATGAGCGAGGCGCTGGCGCGTCATCCGAAAATTTCCCCCCAAAGTGCGACGGTGTTTCTCCATACCATTACGTACGAGCATATAGTATATAACCCTCGATCGGTTTACATTCGTGACTTGGCATCGTTGTCATCAAACAGCAAACAGAAGACGACAGAAAACCAGAAAACCAGAAAACCGTGGGACTTCTAAGCCCGAAAGCCGACAGCTTTATGGCTAGACAGCGAAAACAAAACATATACAAGTGTATATAGAGCAAGTTATCGGTGCTAGTTACAGGCTCTCCAAGGGGTAGTTTCGATTCTGATTCCCCTTGAAATCTAACAGAGATAGAAATACCTTCTCGAACCAAGATACTTTACGCCACAGTGCCTGGACACTGAGATCACGAAACGCCCGATCCGAGGAACCGATGACGCCAAAGACTCCGATTTCGATTCCAATTCTTTTCAGCCTGTCCTCTCTTGGGCCGATAAGATATTTCGCTTTGAATGATGATGTGCCGTTGTCATACGTGTGTCGTCCCCCTCGAAAAGCTTTTCGGGGGATTTGTCGGGGCGTTAGATAATATCTGTGCTGGCCCAAAGCTGTTGCCAACTGCGTAGCGAAAAAGAAGAGCAGACCTCATCGATGGCAAAAATATGTTGTATTTATTTTGCGCACTAAAATCGCTCACAGCCTGATGTCATTCCGGGCTCGGATGCTTGCTAAATGTATCTTCTGCAGGAATGATTCGATCTTACTATCTATAGGTTATTGATAAAGGTACTCAACCTCAAGAGGTCAGGTGTAAAGAGCTTGAAGTCGAGCAAAGAGCTGAAGCTATCTACAGGAAGCTTATTATCTGTTTATTTTCATGGGAGTATGTTGTGTATATTTTAGATATCTGCATGGATAAACTTAAAAATGTATACTTGGAAATAGGTATTTTAACTTCCCAAGAAAATCTGACACAAAAGTATATAAAACAGGGATGCCCACTGGCAACTCAATTACTACTCTAATAGTAGCCAAAGTCTGTGGAGTGGCTAGTAAACAATTGGAGTGCTTGAGGCATGCGAGAAGTATCTCTTTATTTGGAGAACCAATAAGGCTCTATCTCCCCTCAGTTCCCATATTTTGAGGTGTGTTCCGTCTATAAGGTTGTCCTCCCAGAACAAATCCCAGATTGTTATGTGCGCGCCCCCATTTATCAAATGTTGAAAATCTGGCGTCGCCTTCGATAAGGGTAAATAAGAAAATGGCCAGCAATGTGGGTCGCCCCACTAATGTGTATATAAGTGTGTCTCTGTATCTGTATCTGTATCTGTGGGGTGTATCTGTGGCCGAACAATCGCCGTCATTGAGGGAACCTTAGCGTCAGTCGTCGCCGTCTTCGTCGTCGCTGTAGTCTTCGCCTTCGCCTTCGCCTTCGCCTTTTCTCTGGAAGCTCAAGTGGCTCATTATAATTGAGGGAATCGGAATCGGCGTTGTCGCTGGCGGTATTTGCCTAAAGCTGCTTAGGCGCCATGAATAATGCCACCCAATCGCACAGCAACCGAAGAACAGCACCACACCCACCAAAAAATGCAACAAAACTTGATTTTTTTTAAGTACAAATACACAAACCTCGACGGGACACGACAGATCCCAAACTCGTGGGACACCCGACTCGAAATTTGTACAATGAAAAGACCAAGAAGTCATATCAACGTCCCGTCCACCCGTCCACCCGTTTATCATTATTTTTCGCCCCTCGGTTTATGACCGTCTCATGTGATAAATATATGGCAAAAGCGTTCGAAGTTCAACCAATGCCAAGTGACTAACCCCAAGATAGAGAGGGAAGCCATAACCGAACCCCAGCGAAACGATCAACTCATCGTGTACGGGCCCTCAATCAGTCAGATCTTTGCACCTAGCCATATCCTAATTTTATCAGGGGAAAAAAAGTGAGGAAATTCCTTTGCCAACTACCCGAACATTCATGAAATTATAGTGGGAAATATTTAGGGAAAGTTCTATTAGGCTTGACATGTACAAAAAGGCTTCTCTAAAGGGAAAAGTTCGGTCTTAAATATACCTAATTGTAAGTAGATAGCAGGGATACATGATTGCCTTTTGGTGTTGTAAAATAATCACTTCAGACAGCTCTCACCCAATCTGTGTGGCAATGATTTCACTGTATATATGTAGGTAGAGCCAAGCATATGGATTCAACGATCGATTGCACAGAATCAGCGAATTTCGGCACAGCCGAAATGTGAAAAGAGCTCACTCAAGTGGAAGTCAGAACCAGAGCCATTTAAAATATTAGCCTCTTTCAGGTTCGGGCGGTAATCCGAGATGCCCCTATAAAGAAAAAAAAAACATCATCGAAGTCCGCATAGAATTCGAGTACCAGAAAACTGCATTGCCAAGATAAAATTCAGGCCAACAGCAAAAACTTTGGCAAAAGAGACGAGTTCAGTTCAATAAAATCGCATATAGATTCGTATTGGAGATCATCAGACATCATGAAATCGGATCTGATCAGGTGAACAGACGAGCAGGTGGGTCAGACGTGGAGGCATGATTAATATCCAGATACCAGATACCCGCTCCACTTGCCAGACACGTGCTGACGGAGCCCCAGAAAGTCCAGAAACAGAACAGAAGCCAGCAGACACCCACTCGCTCGATGTCGATTCTCCCGCCGATGATTTGTTTACTCTGCGTGGAGACTACGCGGGTCAATGGCTTTCACGGTGCCTCGTTACACTGCAAATAAAAATGGGGCAATTGTCGCACTACGAATAGCTAAATAAATAAATAAATACGGCTTGTTGGTCCTTTGCGGCTTTTCGAGTTTGTTTCTAGAGCTTAACAAGGCGATGTCTCAACTGAATTTTTTTATTTAAGTGTCCTATATCTCTGGGTAAAACATCTTATATTATATAAACTATAAATATGTTATTTGAAAAAAACAACGAAGATGTGCAAACTTTCATTAGTCCGATTTTTATTAAACTAAAATTAAAATTCTGAATACCAAAGAGAACAAAATGAAGATTAGCTGCAAAGTTGTACACGGATAGATGCACGTGGCTAGATCGGCTCGTCTGTTGATGCTGATCAAAAATATATATGCACAGAGGATCGAAAGGGTTAAAGCATGATCATGTAAGATATATGATACCACTTCATAAAACCCTATATTGAAATAATATTAAAATCGATTTAAAATTTATTCTCGATGGAAAAACCATTTTCTTAAGTTTCCTTTTCCAAACTTCCAATCGCCAGAAAATACAAATAGCTTTAGTATATATTCCTGTAATCTGCTGAGATCGTGATCCCACCAAAGTCGCCTAAATAAACGAATAACTGCAGTATCGCTACTGCGTCTTGGCTTACCGCCTCGCTGTTTGGATTTCGCTGATGCATCGCATTTCTTTTATAGATCAATGATCGCCATATGCATCCACGTAATTACCTGAGTGCCGTGTGTGGATTTTTCTGTCCACTCATGGATTATGTGGAGGGCTTCTCGTTTTTGCATGGCAATAAATTCCTGGAAGCGATCCGATTCCGATTTCAGCCCAATCCAATCCGATTTAGTGAGTTCGCTTCCAGTTCGCTTCCCATGGCGCACAAACAGATGACCGCAAATTTTCAATCTTATCGCTGCGATTTTGGGCCCCCGAGTTACGTTCCCCGACCTAACCGACTTCTGGCCCGACCCGGGTATTATCGAGTCCCCGGTAATTATAGTAATGTGCTGCTCGCTTGGCTCGTTAAAACTGGTCAACCGCAGAGGTCCGGGGAATCTGTTTGAACTCCACCACACGAGTGACAGTTTTTTGTGCATTAAATTTTGTAATTTGTATTATTTTGCTGGGGGTCTAGGAGACTCTGTTGGCTCGCTACTGCTGAAAAAGTAGCTGCCGCAAATGTAGAATTTATTTTTGGGAGAAACTTGGCTCTGGCAAGATGAGATTCAGCAAATCTCTCTCCAAGGTTTCCATCTACAAAACTGAGCCCTAAAACTTACTAATTTGTTGGATTTATTAGTCAAGTCGGAGGGATATGCTCGCCCAGTGGGAAGTAGGGTGACCAGATTTGCTTATCGGCAGGGTCTCTGCGGCATCCACACATTGACTGATGCTTGCCACGGCCTGACTTTGTTTGTTTTTGGCCTTTTTCAGGTCATTTATGTATGTCATTTGCCTTTATCAAATCGGTGGCCAGATGGAACCCAACCGCAAATTTGTGGGCACTTCTGTGCCTGATTACGATGCTGTCCCATTAGTTTGCACAGCCTCGGGGAGACCTCGGGTGTACCCAGAAACTTGGGGATCGCGCAGCTGTTCCCCTGACCGCAGAGGAGGAGCATTACATATTTCCGAGTTCGCGGGATAAGGGGGGCCGGGGCCCCACAAGTGGCAGATAGTTCGATTGATTTGCACTGTTTACATAAACGCACAAGGTTCTTCCTTATGGGGCCATAATCTGGCGGCGCCTCTTCACGAAGAAACCCAAATCTATACACAAATAGTTTACAACCGGCGACGGCAGCGAAATGCAATTAACTGGAAATTGCAGCCAGCGCGCTATCGGTGTTTGGGAAAGAAAAAAATAATAAAAAACTAGATGTGTATGGGAATGGGAATGGGAATGGCATCGACTAGCGACGCCAATCAGTCGGATGAGCTTAGCTGCCGCGTGTCTCGCAGAGTAAGTGCACCTCAACAGCTACTCCCACTCAAGGCCTCCACTCCCCAAGCTCGTGTGACACAATTTTCAAATATTAAAAAATATTGCATATTATTAGGTAACAAAAAATATACAAAAGATACAAGGATACACTAATATTTATTGTTTTAATTTGTGCTTTTATTTTTGTTACTTGTTCGAAAATATCCCAAAGAATGTAGCAACGTTTCCATTTAAAAGCATAATTTAAGTCCGATATGGCTAGGGAATACCCAAATCTTACAAAATTTCAGAAGGTAATATTTCGTGTCATACAGTCTGAAGTGTCGGCGACTCTGTTCGATTATCGAAATCGGCCGGGAATCGTGTTTTCCTACTGGGGCTGGGCCATAAAAAGAAAATAGAACTACCTGCACACACACATACACCTTCTCCCGAGTCTCCGGCTTCTGCGTCTTTGACTCTGTCCCAAATATACGTATACAGAGTTACGAATACGAGCTCTGAGGGCTATATAGATAGATCAATTGCCTGCCGCTGACTGCCTTGTTCTGGTAGGGGCTCTGGTTCTGGTTTAGTCACGGGGACTTGCTTAACAGATGTGCCTGCCCGGGGCTGCTTATCGCCGGCCTGATAGGGGCTACGGACTCCTCCGCCCCGAGCAGTTTCACAAATATAAATAGCGCATACGCAGTGGTTACCCATTTCCCAATGCGATCGATTCGAGGACCGACTGTGAGTCACCACCTGCCGCGAGGCAGATCTAAGCATCGCATAAGTATGATTAGATATACTTTGGAAATTTCAAACTAAAATCTATAAGCCACGAGTTAAGTTCTTATTGTTTAGGTTAGTGATAAGGTCATAATCTCATTTAAACCTGTTAACTTTGGGATATCTAAAATATTCTCACTTGAGTTTCCTTTCTACGTGGCCATCACAAGAGCAGGTCTAGCCGAAAAACCTTTTGGAATATCAATTAAATTTATACATTTATTTAAAGCTGAGGTAATATATATGTTAAACAGAGCTTGCAAAGCCAGATAAGCTCACTTACTTAACGAGTTCTTTTTCAGTGTGGTGGCATGAGCAACCTCAAAATGCATGTGCAGCTTTGGCCCCATTGAGTCTGTCGGCTAAACATCTATCCGGGGATATGCATATAGCCTTGTATGTATATATGTATATATATTCTTTGTCCATCCATATTGATTTTCTTCAGCTGCTGTTTTTACTGCTCTTCATTGTTGCTGCCACATAATGCTGCAAAGCGCCTGGGCCTGGGCCAGACCTCCTCCTTTGGCTTTCTTTTGCCAGAGGATATAGAGAGGCATATATATGTACATACATATATAATACAGACATCGAAAGGGGGGAAATGTGTGCGAGAGAGCAGACTGTGACTGTGTGACAGAGAGGGAGCTAGCGAGAATAGCGCAGTGAAGTATTTATCAGAGCAACATCAGGAATTCAGAGGAACTTTTGCCGCGACGACGTGGCCATATATACCACATCTACATCGTATAAATACATATATATAAATGTGTATGTACAGGGGGGGGATGGGGGATGGGGGTGCTATGTACCAGCGGAGAATCGGCCAAGGCAACAACAACAACAACAACAACAACAAAGCGCACGACGAAAAAACGAAACCAACGACGAGAAACGAAGACCGACGACGTCATCATCCCTGGATGGGTGGCAGAAAAAAAAAAAACCTGAGGGGGGGTGGGGTGCCAGGTGATGGCAGGGGGTGGTGGTTGCACAGGTGGGCAGAGGTCACACAGAGGGTAGTGGCTGAGCCAAGCTGAGCTGAGCTGCTGTGCGGCACCTCTCCCTCTCTTGAACACCGCAAGAAAATAGCAACGAAAACGGGAAATTTCCTAATAATTGTTTGTTTAAATAATTATTGAAGCTGATTTTATCTAAATAAGAAAACAACATGCAGATAAAGCTGAAATGCTGATCATTTTTATTATCAAATTACGTTTATCAATTAGGGACATGCCTACAGCTATTCTGAAATTTAAATCATGGAATTTCGAAAGAAGGATATTAACATTTTTGTACGGTGTAGCCTCCTTGGGGAAGGTGGTCCTCGTCCAGGGGTTGGCTTTCCGCAGAAGGTCGCCAGCCACAGAGAGAAAGAAGAGGAAGAAATAACAACGTACACATCCGCAGCCCAACTGGAATAGAAACAAAAATTCTTTTCTATAGATTTTTTCTTAGAACCGAGGGAAAATCCAATTAGAAATGCCCGCAGAGGGAAATAATTCACCTGTCAGGTGGCAGCGAGCGCCAGGGGATGAAGAGGGGGTCCGGAGGCGGCTGGCGTTTTAGGGGGTGGCTGCGTTGTTGTGATGTGGATGGAACCTGAAACTGACGAGCTGACAAGGCTGACTAACTGAAGGCCCCGCTGCGTGCCGCGGGCAGGGCGTGGTGGGTGGGGCGGGCTGGTGGTGCACAGGTTCAGCACACAGGTGAATCGAGAATCGAGAGTCCGAGGGTGGCAGGTAAAATTAATGACAGACTGCAGATTGGAGGGTGGAAGCGCCGCCGACGCAGGCAGACGTCGCATTTCGGTGAGTTTTTCTTCTCTTTTTTCCGATTCGGCTCAACTTCCTAGGATGTGGGTGGTGGTCCTCCCTTTGGTCCGCCACCTCCTTCCTGTCCTGGCTCGAATACATGAATGTGGTCCCCCCCCCCTATGTACGATATAAATGTATATGTTTGGCTAAAACGGAAATGAACCAACAGAAAACACAAGCAGAGCCATGAATCTGAAATTCTTTTGACTGTGTTCTCGGCCCTATAAGGGGGGGTAGTTTGACTATAATGTCAGCCATTAAAATTTGTATCTTTTTAAAAAATAAAATATATTTACACAACGGGGAGGGAAGCATACATAAGGGGGACACTTAAAAATAATAAATAAATAAATAATAATTTAAGCCTTGATTCAGAACCTTAAGCTTATGTTCAATACTGATAAAGATGATTGGCTGTTTGTTACCCTGCAGGGTATTACGTGGGTCGGGTTGAGGCACTGGCTTTGCTCCGTTCGGTTTCGGTTCGGCTTGGCTCCGTTTTTGCCTCGAGTGACATGCGGCTGAAGTAGGCCTTTTGTCCTGCTGCTCGCCTCGGATGCCCAATGGCCCTGAGCCCTCGGCCCCCAGGTCCCTCGCTCGGCTTCCTTCTGTCCTAGGGGTTGGCCCCATTCCCCCAGCTGCCAAGAAGTGGTTGGTCTTTTGCCGACAGTGTCCAGCAGAGGTTGTTCTCCCCTTCAGACGCCACTTGCTTCGATCGCTTAGTCATCGCCATCGTCCCTCTGTCTCCGATTATATATAGATTGCGAAAAACCTAATACATTTTAGATTAGCTCGCTGAAGGCAGTACCTTAAACACATGTTAAAAAAAAAAATAAGTAAACAGGGAGTATAATTCAGATTCGCTCAGTGTAATGGCCAACCTTTTCGATGGGCTGTGGTGTTGGAGTGCCTTGGGTTTTTCCAGAGCTCGGTAGGTATTTTAGGTTTTGCTTTATTTTAAAAATCTCGGACACAATTTGAAATTAATTTTTGATTATAAACATGTTACAATATTATTAATACAATATAATATTATTGTCATATTTTATAACTGCTTTAATTTCACAAAAACACCCTTTTAAAACTTTGCAGAAGCTTGTTTAAAAACAGGATTTCTGTAGTATTAAATTATCTTGTTTTTTATACATTTAATAAGCCTCTCTTTTCTAAGAATAATTAGAGACTATATTTATATATAATACCTTAATCAAAATTCAATTGTGATAGTTAATTACCAATGCATCAAGGTTGATGAAGAGTTTTCCTATAAATTGATATTATATCCGTAGATGGAAGCTTTTGATTGGGCTGTTTCACCGCCATTTTGTGGCTTGAGATACATGGAGGATGAGGAGGCTGAGCTTTTGGCTAGCAACCCTTACGGGGGGAAGTACTTGCTACATGGGGCAGCACTTGACATCATGTACTAGAAGGATTCGACAAATCACAGAGAAGAGATGGCAGAAATCGGATGACTGTTGCCCGGGATGCAGGGTGGTTGTGGGTGGTGCTGGCTCACTGGCCTCCCGAAGGGTGGTTCAGCTTTCAGCCACCACCCTGCACTGGTTGTGTCGCCTGGGTCGTACATGTATCTGCAAAATACATTTCCAGCTGAAAACGGAAAAATCTATTAAATCAACGTTGCTGCGGCAACCAATTGCGGGCAAACGAACGAAACCACCGAAAAAATACACACACACACACACACACACACGAGTAGGGGTGACGTTGGGATTGGGGGATATTGCCACCCCCGTGCGCTTCGCATTGGTGTATCTAAGTAGCGCACAGATACAATTTACAGCTCGCATTTCGTATGCAAAAAGCTAGGGCACCAGCAGTGAAACTTTTATGCCGCACGCCAACCGCAGGGGTTACTTTCCGCCAGGGGCTGGGTGGGATGGGGCCGGTCTGGACTGGACTGGGGATATATATACGTATCCGAGGGATGTGGGGACAGTCGCCAGATACATTTGCAGCGAATTTATCGCTGCTGTAACTTTCTAGCTGCTGCTGCTGCTGCTGGTGGCGCTGCTACCTCGTTATCCCTCGGCGCTTTTTCCGCCTTTTCCGTCAAGTGGAAACTTTCGAAAAACAGGAAATTGTCGCATAGAAACACCCCCTCCCCGCCGCTTTACCACCGTTTTCCGAACCCGCATTGCCATCAAGTCGAAGGCCTGTCAAGATGGCCAGGAGCTGAGCAGCCCTTCGCCAACAAAAACTTTGGCTAAAGCTAACTTAACTTTGGTAACATTTCTGGCCACAACTATTATTCCAGTAAAAAAACCATAAGCATTTATTAAATTAATTTAATTTAATTTAATTGCTTACAACTTCTGTGGCATTTGAAGCTAAAGTAGCCGTTAACTTTAACATTTTCTGACTAACTATAATTTAATGGCAGAATCACGAATTATTTGTTATAAAGTTTATTTATTTTGGGCTCAAATCCTAAATGTACTCAGAAAAACTGGCTCTGTTACATAATCCATCATTAAGGAAGACCGACTTGCAAAGAGTGGTTTGAAGTACAAACTAATTTTTGAAAAGCCTTTTCAATATTTTGAATATTGGAAAAAAGTTGAGAATTTATTTCGTTCAATATTCGTTGCTTGCCCATTTGGGTTTCTCTCCTAAAATAATTATTTAATCTGCGATCTAAGTTTATGCTCCGCATCCTCGTGGGCAAAGTCCAAAATTTGAAAATTTGCATTTTCCGCGGAAGCTCTGAAAATACTCCCAACCTGCGGCTGGCGGACACGTAATAAATTTCCCAGTGACGCTTGCATTTTTGGGTCATGTTAGTCAGCGGCGGCGCCACCTTGGAGCCTCACCACCTGCCCACCCAAGACCCCCCCTTCACCCAGGGCAGGGGTAGAGCTCAGGGTTGACATCGCTCGAATGCCGGCGTCCAAGGATGTAAATCAAGTCGCTTCGAGTGGTTTTCCGCATCGAGATTTGTTGGCGGACTCGAACCTTGGATTCTTTTAAGGGAGGGGAATGAAAGGGGAGAACAAATAGGAGGACGCCATGCCCACTGGAACTGGATGGGCTGGAAATGATGGGGCACCATTACTCATCCGCTGGCAATGACAGTGACAATACAATACAACCCCATCGTCGTTCGTCGTTCGCTCTCCAAGGATTTGCCTAATGAGCATGCCATGTCCAGGTAGTTGCTACCTGTCCGCCTCCACCCCAGGCTCGCCCCACGTGCCGTAATTACCCTCTGATGATGGCGACTCCTCACTGGCTTCGTCGTCATTAGGCGACGCTGCCGGAACGCGGACATGAAACCCGATGCAGACTTCAAAGCTGGCCTCAGAATCGGGCTCGGCGGGATCGGGGGTTCGGTGATGGGCCAGTATCCACGAGTACAACTCTATCTCGCGTGCGAATCGACTCACTGGCACTCACCGTACCCCGCATCCAGGGGTTTGTTTATAAAACAATCATTGCCAGTATTCAAAAAGTTATCCAAAGGGGGGGAAACATAGACTCGAGCTATAAATTAAGGTATTAGGCGTAGAAGACCAGCAAGGTCTCCCACAACGTCGCTTGCGAATATCAAGTTTGAATATTTCGACAATAGAACAGAATAGTGCGTTTGATAACATTTGCGGATTTTCCTTGTTAATTCAAGGAAATTTTGTTAAATTTTCCATAAACTGCCAAATAATTTCAGCTGGTCGCTCTAAACAAATGGGTTTGCTTTGTCTGAGATTTGCTAATATGGAGCTGGAGCACTAATTTAATTTATAAGTTTGAAGGGAGAAGCATTTGCTGCCGCAAATAAGGGTTTTGAAATATTTTTAATTGTAGTTTTAATTGCAAAATTCTGGAGAATAGAGTTGCGGAGGTTATAGAATAAGTTCCTTTCGCATAATAGTTAGTTCAGTTTGTAGATTAACTTGGCTGGTATTTAAAACAACATCTTTTCATAACCTTAAAACTTTTAAACTAAAAATTAATTGTTTGAAATTAACCTTAGGAATATGTCGTTCATTTTTGGTATGCTGACAGCCCTTACATGGTCCCTCTCAAATCCGTTCGGAATTTGTATTAAAATTAAATAATAATAAATAATTATTTATAAAGTATATGCGCTCGTGAAATTTCAAATATGCAATAATGTTCCTTAAACCTCAAAGAATTGCATTTTACTGTAAAATTGTTAATCTTAGGTTTTTTGGGAAAGGAAAAAACGAATCCGAGGTGATTTTTCGGAAGTGAAAACTAGAAAAGGTCAGGAAAATCCAAATCCGAGTAGATTTTGAGGAAGAGGAAACAAGAACAGGCTTGACTTCATCTATAAAACTAAGTTTTATATTATGTTTCTATTTCATTAGTAGCATAGAAGACGTTTCAGTGGGAGGCAGTTGTGGCCTACTATACAGTCGAATAACTCTTTCGACAAACCAGTTAATGGAGTGCAAAGGCTGAAAAAGCATCTGGGGAGCCAAGTTATATTTTTATACCCTTGCAGGGTATTCTAATTTCAGTCAGAAGTTTGCAACACAGTGAAAGAGACCTTTCCGACCCTAACAAGTATATAATTCTTGATCAGCATCAACAGCCGAGTCGATCTAGCCATGTCTGTCTGTCCGTCCGTGCGTCCGTCCGTCCGTCTGTCCATTTCTACGCAAACTAGTCCCTCAGTTTTAAAGCTATCTG
>JAEIIJ010012437.1:0-21180 GCA_018904815.1 Drosophila ogumai | reverse complement strand
TTCAAAGTTTGATAAAATGACTAAATACCATAAAAATGGCCAAATTCCCCATAGTGCACTCGCATTGGCAGTCGGCTGGATTTTTATTGTTGCCTACTTTGCAGGGCCCTTTTGCGTTTACTTGGCATTTAATTTGCTTATTACCAACTTACGCAGACAAAGCGGCCATCGTTGCGCTCGTTGTCGCCATCGTTGCCCCACTTTTGTCCAAGTTTGTTGCAATTTGCAATTTGGGTCGCTGTCTGCCCTCCGCCCTCCGCCCTTCGCCCTCCGCCCTCGGCCCGCGAATCCTCTGCCTTACGCACGCACACACACATTTGTCGCTAATTTGGCGAGGCAAGTCTTTTGGCTTCCTTCCACGCATCCCGCAACCCGCAACCCGCACTCCACACACCCTTCTGCCTCGGAAAATGCACCCTCCGCGTAATTGTTTGGCACCAATTGTTTTAAATGCTCGACGAGCGCTCACAAATTGCTTCGCCGACGCCGCAGCCAGTTAACAGAGCTGAGTGCACTTACACTCTGCTGTCAACAGTTTGATTGGAATCGAATT
Source organism: Drosophila ogumai (assembly GCA_018904815.1). NCBI lineage: Eukaryota > Metazoa > Arthropoda > Insecta > Diptera > Drosophilidae > Drosophila > Drosophila ogumai. The sequence goes on along the minus strand of JAEIIJ010012437.1, from coordinate 20,627 downwards.
ACGTTCATAAAATCGTAAAGATTTAATTGTAACAAACACAAGGAAAATATCAAATGCTGAAAAAATTTGTATTGCAGTTTAGTGGAAATACAATGGAAGCTTACATAAATTATTCATATTTTAATAACTCAGTAAATTCCAGTAAAACCCCTGTAAAAATATTTCTAAATGAATTCCTGAAATGGATTTTCGTGGGAATTTTTTATAACCCACTTCCTATGGTTTTATTACGCACTAAATAATACTTTAATAGCAGCAAAACACATTAAAATCGAACAAAAATAAAAATAAATACTCCATGTAGTTTCCTCGAATGCAAACATTTATTTTAAGCTGTACTTGTGCAATCAAAAAAGAAGTTTTGCTGTATAGTGTTGCCGTGGCTGCAAGAAATTGAAAATGTTTATATTATAAACAAAGAGAAGCATGGCTGCTGCTGCGTGTTTTTGTGCCTTGCTGGCTTGAACTTTTCCGCTTTCAAGTCGAAATCGATGCGCATCAATATTCAATATGTTGCTTTTACTGGCGCCACGCCCCCACAAGCAGTTGAACCCGCGGAATGGGCGGCTGGGAGGGTGAAGCCGAAGCCACAAGGAGCAGAAACCCAATCATGCAACGCAGTTTTCGCCATCTGATGTTTGCTTTACGTAATGGAATTGTGCGGTGAATGCCGCGTGCCACATTTTCGCCTTGTCTTGCCCCCGATTTCCCCCGATTCCGCTTGCCCTTTCCGCCCCGGTTTTCCCCCCTTTCAGCCTTTGTGACTTATCGTGTGTGCGAATTTTTCTTGGCTCGCCATATGTCGGATCCATCCTTGGAAGCCCTTTCAATTGCTTCCCACCGGCGGCACCCTGTCAACATTCCTTTGCTGCGCTGTTTATTCTCGATTTTAATTAAATAAAAATATGCATATGACGACTGGCAGCAGCAGTTAATGGGAAACTCTACTATATATGTTGATTATAATTTGTAGATGCTCAGCGCAGATGCGTCGCACAGACAATAAAATGGCCGAATGCTTCTCTAATTCCATTTGGCAAGTCAATTGCCAGGGACGTTGATTAACAACAGAAGATATTAATTAAACGAGCAATGCTAATGGCAAATTGAAAGCCTAATGAATCCATTTCGATTCGGTTTGTATTTCGGTTTGGCTGCACTTTTTCATTAGCACTCTTCAGCTAGACGGGTGGATTGGTGGATGGATGGATGGATGGATGGATGAATATTGCGCATACGCCGTGTTGTGCAACAAAGCAGACACGTGCTCGTATTAGCAGCCAGCTAAGTGCTGTTATTCTACAGTTTTACACCACAATTACCAGCTCCCACACACGGGCAACGTGTCAAAATCGACACCAGCACCACCCAGCAGCCATGTAACACCCCCTGGAACATCCATACCCACGGATTTCACCGCCCTACGTGTCCCGGGATGCCCGCGTACGTGTCGAATTCCAAATAGCAACGCCAGTCATAACTGTAAGACAATGTCTCCGTGTGATGTGATGACGGGTACGTTGTCACGCAGCTGGGAGTGGAGATGCGATGCCAAGGAGGAGTCTGGTTCTGGGGGACTGCTTCCAATGGCAGGGGGCGGACGTGTAGGTGATGCAAAGCAGCGCTAGTTAGTATGTCATGTGCATGTTGGCATATTTCGCTGGAGACTTACCTTCAGGTTCGCCAACTCATCCTCTAAATGTTTTCTCCCCTTTGAGGCGTTTCATACCCTTCCTCAAGGTGTTGGCATTTCGGTAGTCAAGCCTTTCGGCAAGGTTATTTTGGGTCGTTTTTAAGGGAGACCTTAGTTCTTAAAATAAATTTACTTTCGACACAAAAATAACAACTTTTAACTACAAAAATTCTTGAATATTCTTAAATTAAATCGCAAGAGCATTTCTTTATATATTCATTTAAGTTTATTTTTCCCCTTTGTGGCCTTGCACCAAACTTGTGTAACAACGTAATCATATCAGGGTGACACATTCTGGCAACACCACCCACCCCCCAACTCCCACACACTCTTCCCACTGCCCATGGAGTGTTTTCTCGTGTTTTTCAAAAGCGCTACGACTTGTCCTTCCAAGCTCCTCTTGTTGATGCTGATGTTGTTGTTGTCTTGTCTTAGGCTTGGCCTTGCTGCCAGCAAGAAAAGGATTGTGCGAACATCTTAACCCACTCAAGAAAAATGCCCAAAATTGAATTTAAAGTAAGCTGCAATCTGCTTAAGAGCTAATCACACGATTCAGAAGCTTTTGTCAGCCACAATTTTGAGATTTCTTCGTGGAAAAAAATTCAAGCCGAGAAAGTGAAGTCAACAAATGTATTATCAAAGGATTTAAATGGATAACTTAAGGTGTTTATTAGAATGAGGAACTTGAATTAAAGTTTGCTTAATCAACATTTTGGTACTATGCCATGGCAATGGTGTGAACAAACTCCAGACAGATTGTGGAACATGTGTCAGGTGCACACGACCACGCCCACTAGAACATCAATATGATGTCAATTATTTTTGTGCAAGCAGTCAACTTGTTTTTCGTAAAATTACACTCACAGAAAATAGAAGATTATATTAGTAAATTTATTTTTTACATATAACAAAATGTTTTCACATCAAAATACAAGAAATATACATTCTATTATAAGACTTTCACTTCACGATTCGACTTAAAGAATATATTTGAAATATGGTCAATATTGTCTCTCTGTTAGTTATTTTAATTATGTTTACTTTCAAGCTGGTTTTGTTTTCTAGAATTGTAAAATAAAATGGATATTTTTCAGTGCTGTAACCCACTCGACCCGCCAGCAAACCGAACCCCACGAACCCATTTCGAGTACGTCAAACCTTTGACACATTTGCAGTTGGTGCTGTGCGGGATGACTTGAAGGTGCGGTCGCTGGGGGAAATGTGGTGTCCCTTCGGCATAATGAACACACACACACACACACACACACTCTTCGAGTGGAGCACTGCCAGCGGTTGGATGGGGAGAAAAAAACTGGAGGGATGCGAACGAATGCCATCAGCGATGAGAGTACTGCATGTTAATTGCCAAAAATAAAGTAAAGCAGGGGCGACAACAATTCCGAAATGGCTGCCTTTTTTCACTTTTGGCACAAAAGTATTTTAATTGCTTTGTACAGAGGAGGTCGGATAACGACACAAATAAAGAGGAATTCTCAAATGGAATTTATAATCACCGGAAATGAAGTGAGGTGAGTGGAAAACTTTCTTTTGCTATATTAATTGAATTAACAAATTTACCACTGGCAACGTTTGGCTTTTTTCCCAAATTCTGAGCCACAATTGTCCAAAAGCAATTTAAACTTGAATAACAAGTACGGTATTTATATTAAAGTAGGCGTTCTTTTTGTGTCAAATTTTACAATTTAAATTGAATTCCCACAACCTTAAATCGAGTTACATTTAATAAGCTTTAAAATTATTAGCTAAATTATTTTATCTAAAAAAGTAAATACTGCTGAAGCATAACAATATCATAAGTAAATATTTTTAATTGAATTTCTTTCTTACATTTATTTCTTTCTCAAATTATTCTTTTTCTAAATATTTGTTTAACAATCGTTATGTATTTTAAATTTTCCTTTTTTGACTGTATCCTCAAAGCTAACTTTACATCTGGTTTCTTGTTATTTTGTTTAACATTTTTTTCCCACAGAGTTGCCGCAACATACGTCACTATTTTCGACTTTTCTTTCAGGCCCCCAGCAATGTGAAATCTGAAATGTAAATTAACAAGTGCCTCTTCGAAACCAGACGACGACGCCTTCCGTTAAACTGCTCAAGCCTCACAGAGACGGTTGCCATGTCGAAGGAAGAAGCCAGCACGTCCAACCCGGAGACATTACCACACGAGGCCGGTATTTCTGTGGGTCGCGGACCGCACAGCTCCCAGCAACGCGGGAACTCTAGCGGAGAAAACTCAGGTGGTGAAGGTGGCAGCAGCGGCAGTGACGGCAGCTCAGGTAGCAGCAAAAGCCAGACCTCCGTGAACCCTTCCCGGGATGGCAGCTCATACGAGCAAGCAATACGCACCAAGGCCCAGCAGCAGAAGCTCCTGAACGATCCGCGCTTCCGGATCCGGCCGACGCAGCAGGTGATCTCGGCTTGCACTGGGGCCATGATCACCGCCTGCTTCATGACGCCTCTGGACGTGATCAAGACCCGCATGCAGTCGCAGCAGTCGCCGTCGCACAAGTGTTTCTTTTACTCCAATGGCCTGATGGACCACCTCTTTCCCTGTGGTCCCAGCGATCAGCCCGCAACGCCCAGCGCTCGGTGGCGGCGGCCACAGTTTCGCAGTACCTGGGACGCCCTGGTGAAGATAAGCCGGTACGAGGGACCCGCCGCCCTGTGGTCCGGTCTGGGACCCACACTCGTCTCGGCTCTGCCCTCGACGATCATCTACTTCGTGGCCTACGAGCAGTTCAAGGCGAATTATAAAACGTTTTACGAGGAACACTTCAGTAGCAGAACCCAACAATTGGTGCTCAGGTATGATAATCTGTGCCAGGATATAATTTATAAATTAATTAATTTTCAAATACTTCACAGGAACACCAGTGAGAGCCTACCGCCGGTGGTTCCCATGCTGTCCGGGGTAACTGCCCGGATTTGTGCCGTCACCGTGGTGAGTCCCATCGAACTGGTGAGGACCAAGATGCAGGCCCAGCGCCAGACCTACGCCCAAGTAATACAGTTCGTACGGAACGTGATCACCCTGCAGGGTTTCTGGGGATTGTGGCGGGGCCTAAGACCCACGATCCTCCGGGATGTGCCCTTTTCTGGGATCTACTGGCCCATCTATGAGTACCTCAAGCTAAATCTAGGCAACCACACACAGCCGTCGTTTGGTCGGAGTTTCTTGGCTGGCGTGTTGGCGGGTTCGGTGGCCGCCGTAGTGACCACTCCCTTTGACGTGGTCAAAACCCACGAGCAGGTGGAGTTCGGCGAAAAGGTCATCTTCACGGACTCGCCGGCAAGGGATCTGGGCAAGAGGCCTGGGACCTTCAGCCGACTAAAGGCCATCCACAAAATGCACGGAGTGCGAGGACTCTTTGCGGGTTGTGCACCCAGACTGCTGAAGGTGGCGCCCGCCTGCGCCATCATGATCTCCAGCTTTGAGTACAGCAAGTCCTTCTTTTTCAACTACAACGTGCGGCATCACAACGAGGCGCTGCTGGTGAGCCATCCGAGTCCCGAGTTGGTCAAGAAGGACTAGCGGACGCTTCTTAAAAATAAACTGCTCATATTTTATGTAATCCCCGGACTCCGGGCCCAATCCAATATCCCAATTAAGCTGCGCGGCGCTCAACGTGTGACGTCGGAAAATCAATTTACATTTTCACAGCTTTAAGGACTTGGACGCGGCGGCCTGTTGCTCGACGTGGGCTGGGTTTCCCTTTGGCCGAGTTGACTTTTAATGGAATATTCATTCATTTACATTAAGTGCAATTTGAGTGAGCGCAAAGGGGAAATTAAACGGAATGGCTCAAGGTAAACTGGCTTAAAAGCTGCAATACGTTCGCCCATTTTTCTTCCGCATGCCGCCTTCAAACTGCATTTTCCCAATGCAGTTAATCGAATTTCCTTTGTTGGCCGGTCACGTTTCGCCACGGGTTCCACAAAAGGCCAAAAATATATGTATTTCTGCGATTGAGTCCGCCAGGAGAACCATAAATCTCGACTGGGAAATATATATCAAAACTAAACCGAGTAATTAAGAAGTGTTTGTTTGCCTTGGGCCAAACTTAATTGCATTTCGGTAGGGTTTTTGCTATTCGCTCGAATAATTCGACTATCACAAAAAACTGTCGAAGCGAAAATTGTAATTTTTTTTTTGTTGTGTTTGTGAATGTCCTTTGTTTTTATTAAAGAGGCAACAAAGTACACAAAGCCCGACAACACAAACTACGGAAACAGAATGACGAAGAAGAGGGTTGGGAAGTGGGCCATGTTTTGTTGTTTCCATCTCTTCTTCCTTCTGGTTGGAAGCATAACAAAATTGAGGGATCTGGTTGGTGGTAGTGATGAGTTTGGACCGTGATTTTGACAGGGTCTCTGATATTATTGTTTATTTTCATTTCGCCTTATTTAATTATTTGCATTGGTCTATGGCTATATACCCGCAGCGAGTGTCAAAGTGTGGCCGAAGCAATTATGGCCATTTTTCTGCAGTCAGCTTGGTATTTGTGGCTGTTCAATTAATTGCTCAGTGTTTCGAACTGAAACCGCTGATGAAATAATTGGGAAATGGTAAATAAAGAGAATGACTCTGCCATATCGGAGTATTATTTTATTTTTCTGAGGCCAACTCTCAACTATTTCAATAAAGAGGCCCTGCCTTCTTTTGTTATTCTCTTATTCTGTAAAATCACATTATTAAAAATACTTAACCAGGCCCCAGGCCCGAGGGAAGCATATTTAATGCCCAACATTTTATATTACCCCCTTTTTTTCCATATTGGTATCCTGGCTGGCCGACGAAAATTGCCAATAAAGCGAATTAAAATATGCTTTCATAAAAATAATGGAAATTAAATTTAAGTGAATATCTCATTTGTTTTCGTATGGCGAATTTTTTTGGCTCAACCACACCGAAGGACCTCTGGCTACACTGCACTCCTTTCTTTCCAGTTACTTTGCTGCTGCTGGTGTTGGGTGTGGGGGCGTGGCGCTTGTCTATATATTTCCCGCAGGCTGTTGCTCGCCAGTGTTTTTTGTTGTTCGGCATCAAAAATATTTTCCCTGCCGCAAAGAGCAGAGGCAGAGAAAAAACATAAAAACAAAATGCGAGGCGAGGCAGGAAAAAAGCTGTTGATAGGGAACAGAGCCCTTCATCCGCCCGTCCATCCCTGTGTCCTTGTGTCCTTCAGCTGTCCCTGGGCCATCCTTCAACATTTGCCTGCTGTGTGTTGTCATCCTGCGAATTTCATCGTTTTTTCTCCTCACTGTATTGTATTTGCATTTAATTGTGGCATTAAAAATACACCGGAATACGCCGGAATACGGCCTGGTCCTGGTCGGGATCCGGATCTTTATTTATGGCCCCTCCGTACATACGTCCGTCTCTGTCGGCAGGCAGTCTATCTCATTTCTGGCCTGTTTTTGTCCGCTCACCATTGACATTGTGTGGGCGTGGCCGTGTAAATGGATATTCGATTTATTTGCCCCAATCCCCCACATTCGCATCCTGGCGAACACAAACAAACTGGGGGCCATGGAAATGATTTAAGATTGGATTACTGGGTGACAAAGTGTGAAGATATTAAAGCCTCGACAGTGTCACCGATTGACAACTAATGAACTGTTAATTGACTAATCAAATCAAGCACGCTTAAGCGGGCGTTAATATTGCTATCGGCATTCTTTGTTGTTCAGCGTTCTCAGTAGTTAATTTCTTTTTAGACATTAAGTTCAAAGAACTATAAAAAAGAATTAATTTATTGTTCAATTATACTAAGTCTTTAAAGAGATTTAACAATTTGCTGAGATATTTGCTTGTTTTTAATTATTTATAGACAATTTGTAGAGTATAATTATGTACAATCACAATGAGTTAGTTTAAGAAACAAATTTGTATCAAAGCTGACTTGATTTTACAAATTGCAGAGCACCCTTTAAATGTTCTCATAATTATTAAATATTTAAAAAATTAAAAGCACAAGTAAGTATGTAAGAATGTAAGGAGCAATAAATCTCAGTTTCTTCTAATAACATGGCAAACCTTTCCTTTTATTATTTCCCCAAATCACTTTATGTCCTATAAATAACTTTAATTAATATTAATATTTTTCCCCCGCCCTTGGCTACATTAAACTGCTCTCTAATTCTCCCCCCAAGGGTTTTGGGGCTGCTGCAGCTCAGTTTCAAGAACTATTTGCTTAATTGTTTAATTTTATGCGCGGAGTTTGCTAAAACTTTATTAAAACGCGTAATTGTGTGGGGTGAAATGCCGAGGCGGGAAGCGGAAGGCCTTCAAGCCTCTAGTTAGTTTAAACTTCCTTTTTCTAGGAACCAACAAAATTTCTATTTCAGCTTCGGCTACTCTTTATTCTGGTCAAACATCCGTTTCGGTGTGGTCCTTCGCGCAGGCTAATTGTTGACCCTTTCAGGGGGTGTGGGGGAAAGCGCTATTTCTTGACCTTGCCCCGGCAAGTGTTTAATTAATTTCCAGAACAGAGGCAAATAAATGGCAGGCGGTGCCATTGGTGGCGCAAGTTCAAATGAAAATGGGCAGCGGACGAACTTAAGTCTATTTAAAAATGAGGCCGAATTTTTCACACTTCATGGCCATGCGTCATCATCAAGTGAGACGGAGGATGGATCCCAGGGCGTCTTTAAAGGGCGCAGGATTCTATTTTTTTAATTAGCGAACCCTTTGCTTTGGTTATCCTTTTTTTTGGCGGGCCGCCTGTTTGCACTGTACCTGAGCACGCAGGATTTTTAATTAAAAAGCACAAAATTGACAGGATGAAAAAATAATGTTTACCTTTTACCGGCGTCGCCGCCTCCGCCTTCGTGTCGGTACCTTGTTTGACGGGGATTTTGGCAGTCCTTCCAGGATTTCTTACTCAACTCCAGCAGCCACTTGATTATTCAGATTCCACACACTCGGGCCCGGGGCCTCCTGTAATCAGCATGGTCATTTTTCGCATATTTTATCAAATGTTTTGCTTCGCGTTTGTAAAAATCTAATTGCGTTTAATTTGGCGCTTTATAAATGCAGGGGCCCGGCTCGGCCCAGCCCTTCCACTTACTTAACGCCGGCCACAAGTTATGCGAGGTTCTGCCTTGTTTTTCTAGCAATTTTGGCTTTCGGGTTTCCTTCCTCGTGGCCGGCTAAATTATTTAAGCGATAATGGGGCGTAAAAGTCATAACTTTGGGGCTGTAAATTGGGGGCTTTCTTGAAGGTTCCGTTTTCGTGGGTTTCGGGTCTGGTCCTGTCAAGTGCATTAAACATGAGGCAAGGGTTCGCGTCAGCTTTCCGTGTTTTGTTTTTGTTAATGCGGCGGCCCTCGGAGCTTAACCAAGTGAGATAATTGGCTAAGCTTTGCCGGGAATCGCTTTATCAATTGTTGTATAATAGCCAAATGGCTAGCTTATTCCAAATGTAATTTATGGTAATCGCCGTCTTAATAACAAACCAATTAGAAACTTTGCCATAATTTAATCAGATTTGCCAAGTCTGCCAGCCAACCAGCCAGCCTGCTGAATTTGTCCTTACATCCAGGAAGAAAACTTAAAGATTTTCCCTCTTTTAGCTGCTCTTCTTACGTCACGGTACGTCTGCTCCGTTTATGAATAATTCATGAGGTAACTTTATAAAAATAACGCACAAATGGCACTAAAACAAGGCAAGTGGAAAGGCCAACCTTTGAGCAGAATTGTAAATGCTCTGAAAGTGACACAAACGGAATTGAGTTGTGATTGCGAGGGGATTTAGGGGTATGGGTGGCATTCCTTAAACGGCTGAAACTTGAACTTGAAAGTATTAATTATAAATATGTGTACAATTAAATATTTATTCAAAGACCAGAACTTAATTTCTTGTTTGTAAAAGTATATACAATATATAGTGATATAAGGTATATATAATTTATAATTATTGTATAAAATATTTTAAAATAATATTCAAACTTAAAACTATAGTTGATATTCCCCATTTTACCCTACAAATACTAAAAACGCGCTTCTAGGAAAGTGCCGAGAAAAAGTTCTGCCTAGCCCTTACCTTACCTAAGCTCAGGATGCTAAAAATTTAAAAAATTCTGATATTTTAGATGCGTGTGTGTGTGAGAACAAAATATCGTTTATGATGAAGAGAGAAATGTGTATGTGTATACAAGTCGAAAAGCAGCTTAAAGCTTTAAATAATGCAATAAATTATTAAATTTATTTAAGAGCGCAGAAAGTTTGCTGTGGCAATTTACCAAAATGGTCGCAGCAATCGTTTAAGTGCAATTTGCATATTCAACAGATTTTTTAAACAAAAAAAGAAAGAAAAAACCACGAGCAAACGAGGCCCCAACATATCATATCATGCTGGAAACTTTGAACTTCACCTTTTGTTTTTTGGCCCATCGCAAACTTTGCTGCGGTTTGTGTGTGTTCAATTTGCATACCAAGTTGCCGTGGTGCTCCAACCTTATCCCCACCACCCCCCCGCACCCAAACTCATTTGGAATTGCTAAATTTTTATTTCGATGGCACCTCGTATGCAAATGAGTTCAGCAGGAAGTGCCGGGCGGATCCTGTTGACCCGGAACGTAGGCACTTCCCCTTCGGACAAGTTGCTTCATTATGTCAGTCGAGCGGTACTTTATATTTGTTAGATAAACAGCGAAAGGGGAAATTAATTAAATTAGCAGCAGCGGAGTGTTGATGAATATTTAAGATGCCATTAGAATAATGCTCAAAGTTCATTGCGGTAATTGAATATTAAATCTATAAATTGTAACTCGTCTTTGTCATTTGCCCAAAAATGGAATTCACATAATTACTCGGGGTATGGGAGCTGGGCAAAAAGTGAATAATCTGATAAATATGTGGTAAGCTGCTTATAATTCACGATAATAACCATTAGCATTTCTCAAAGTCACTGCATAATTATGTAAGCAGCTTTGAAAAATGTCATTGTCGTAAGGCAGATACCTCCTCAGTAAGCGGATATTAATTTCGCTTTCGCATTTTAATTGCGCCCCGGCACACACACACGCGTGCTCTTTTTTTTTTTATTTGGCTTAAATTCCCATCGCTTACCTTGACAACAGGGCAAGGCAAGACAGACACACGCCCCATGTCATTCCAGGAACCTCCGAAGGTGCTAGGGACAGGGACCGTTACAGCGACAATATGAGCCTGATGGGCAATGACAGCGATGCCAACACCATGGACACATCCTGCAGATGTCAGGCGCCCGCTGACAGCCAGCTTTTGCCGGGCACGGACCCGATCCACTAGCGGCAGAAGCCTGTCCGGAAACATTTTTGACTTATGAAATATGCTGAGCAGTGTAGACCGTGCGGAACAAGCTGTCAGCAGGAGGGTCCTTGCTCTGTGCGCTTCTAGAGCGGTTTGTTGCTTACTTTTGACCATATTTTTGCTGTGCAGAGCGAAAGTAATGTGCACTTGGAAAAAATGTTACTTATTCTTCATACACACCTATCTTTTATTTAGTTTTTTCACTTAAAATTAAGAGTTTAAGACTTTGTGGCAGCTTCTGTCCAAGTGTAAAGTCTTGTTTGATAAAGTGCAGTGGAGAGTCGCTCCTGGGGCCAAAGTTGTCAACAGTTTTGCGTCCTTGTCCTTCTAATCTCGTATAATGCTTCTTGTAGCCCTTGTAATTTAGTTTGCAGTGTGTGTGTGTTTTTTTACCAGTTAAAGGCGACGGGGACAACGACTAATGACTTGGAATTTGTTTGCCCGCCAGCCAAATGAGCATGTGTGCCGGTCCTCTTCCTGCCGTCCTCGAAAACTCTCTCTCTGTAAGCCGGCTGTTGTCGCTTCTGTTTGCCATTAACGCCTGTTTCAGGGCACAAAAAAAAAATATATGTAAGAAAAAGCACAGAGAAAACTGCAACTTAAGTGCAGTAGAAGCGTGAAAATCATTAAGCTGCAGCTGCTGCCCCCACATGCCGACAGACTAACTGGCAGAGGCGCATACAAAAAGAGGGAAATGTATCCAAGTCCCACATGACGTATGAGTTATGCAGATAAATTTCACGCCACATCACTCATACGACCCAGTGGACTTTAATTAAATCAAGCACTGCAGCGCTATTTAATGAAGAAATACTTAAACAATTTTGGTAATATTTTTGAAATTTTATTAGGAAACTATCAGTTTATGTGTTCTTTATCATTCTTGAACAATTCTCCGATAGAAAATTAGACACCTTTATTTACCTGCCACTTTTACACAACCAAAAATATTGTTAATTATTAAATATATTGTCTTAAAATTCAATCAATTATCCAAATAGCTTATCAGTCACTTTTTGCTTTCCTTTTTTTTTCATCTTCTCAACCAAATTCATCAAACACGCTAGAAATAATAAAAACGTGAGTAGCTCAATTCCCAATTATAAGGTTTAAATACTTATTTACAAACTGGACGTAAGAAATCGCATGTAGGCTTAGGCTCAGGGGTCGCCAGAGTGTCAATATAATTTTCGGTTGTTGACCAGGTCCAGCTCTTTGTATTTCCAGTAGTTATATCGAATGCTGGTTGCCACGTAGTATCAGCAAACGTAGGGTTACTGACACTGGGTGACACTGCAAAGTAAATAAAAATGCACAAAAAATATAGCTTCATTGCTGTCCTGCCCTGACTAAGAACTTAGTCAGTGGATCAAGGTACCGAACTATAAGTAGAGTGCTGAAAATCTCAACTGTTTCGAAGTGATTGGTTTCACTTGATCGGCAGAACCAGAACGTGGCGTTCCAGCCACCTTCAAGCCATCTTCAAGCTAGTTTTTTAGTTAGAAATATCGATTATTGATTTTGTTTTTATTTAAATCATTTTAGATATAAAAATACATAAGGACATTAGAATGCATAACTTGTCTTTATTGGTCTTCACTGATTTATGGCTTTTGCCTTTTCCAAAAGCCATGAAAGTGCTGTATGAAAAAATGTTGGTTTTAATGGCCCTTCCGGTATTGATGATTGGTCCGCAAGTTGTTGTTTAAACTTATATATTAATTCCTTTAATTGGCATTCTGAAAAAATATTATTCAAAATGAAATTTCTCCAGAATATTTGTGGGTTTTGATTACCTTCCGTTGTGCATTGGAAATCTTTGAACACATCATTCACATTACTAAGGGGAATATCTGAATATCGATAATGTGAGTTATTTTAATTTCATTTTAGTTATTTCATTAATTTAATTAAATACGTAAAGCGTACCTTTTCTATCTCGTTCTTGTTTAAGTGTCTGTTGCGCTTGGATAAAAATTAGATCTAAAATTATAAGAACGCTTAACAATAGGAGTTGCATCTTCACTTTTTTCAAACTAACTATAGAAGCAAAGTGCATTTTTTATAAAAATTTTAACAAAAATCCATTGCTAACCAATTTTTAACGCATATCTAACCCCACCTTTGCCTTTGAAAAAATTAAAGGAATGTACTCAGATATCTATACTCTTTCAACCAATAATTAAGCAGGCTAAAAAATATAAACAATTAATTACCGCAGCCATCGGCAGTTTACACGTTAAACACAAAAGACATAATCACGGTCATAAAGGCTCGACCGCAAAGCCCATTGAGGCCAATATCTCGTTTGTTTATGCACAATGCTCTTAATGAACAACGGAAATTGGCGGCCATTTAAGAGCGTTTCCAATAAAAATAAATCAAGTGGACAAAGCTAAAAAAATATATATAGGTTGTTTAATATGCAGAAGCTCTCAGAACTTCAATTTAATGGCTTCTAAAGAGGCCAACTATTTATAGTTAGAATTTTGCTGCTTTTTTGCTACACATACACCTGTCCATTAAAATATGAATATTTTAAAGGGAATTAAGAAAATTACAATAAGTTTGATCAGATAGAAAAATCTATTTAAATTATATAATTTAAAGAATTTTCTGTTGTGTACGACAACTCATTTAAAGTTGAAGTATTAATTGCTCAATTTTCAATTACAGATTAATTTAATTTATATTTAAAGAGCCTCCTCATAATTTAAACCCTTCCGATTGCCTGCTGAGCAATATTTCAGTTTGAATTCAAGACCATCCATCAGTTCGCTCAACCCCGCAATTGTGCAATGCTTAAAACATCACAGTGTTCTGACATTGTTGGCCATATTTTCAGCCCAACCCGCAGTATACTATATGTGTGTGTACGGGAGCATACATTTATGGTGGCTGATAAATAACGACGCAATTGACTTGAAATCGCGACCGCTTTTACCGCACTCACTGCGAAAGGGATGCCACGATGACTACATATACCAGAAATACATTATATTCGGTTATATGTTTGGGCCAGTGATGGGAACAGTTGACATATGGCTGCAAATAAGACTGCCAACTGATCGATGGCAATGAGTTTTGTGGTTCTGTTGTTGTGCACCTGAAGCTCAACAGGATGGTGTACATAAATCTCTGAACCGTGACATCCTTTAGCGATTTATTCACATCACGCGACCATCTCTGGCTCAGTGTGGGTCCTGGTTCTGGTTCTGGTCCTGTCGGACGTGTTTTATTGTTGCCTTTTCACACACGCTTTATTTATTTATTTATATGCTCTGTTCCGCTTGGCTCCTTTGCTCCCCTCGCCCATGCCAGCCGCATTCATTTTTTGTTTATCAATATTTGCTTTTTGTATCAATATGCAAAAAACTTTTATTAATGACCAATATGTGCAGATTTCCTTTTCACAGCCTTTTATTTAGTCGGGCTTTCCGTTGAACCGCTGGAAAATGTTCGGGCGAGTTGGCTGAAATGATGCAATGTAAATTTCATTTTAAAAGCTTTTTTCAAGGCTCACAGTGCTGCCTGCCGCTGTCTTCTTTTTGTGCGACATTGAAAGGTTGTCAAATATTCATACTGTATATAATTCCGAAGTTCCCTATATTTTTTTGATTGTTCACCATTATGCATTGTCCAATTTGGCATTAATTTAAATGATTTATTTTATTTTTTCTTGCTGTTTTTGTTATTGTTCTCAGCCGCACAAAGGACTTGCGGATCATGATTGATGGTCAAGCGGGTCGACAACATTTTCGGAGCAACAGCGGCCTCGGCAGGATTTAATTTGATTGAAAAGCAAACCGAAAAATCAATTCCAGCTAATGGATTTTCCACGCCGCACACTAAACTAGATCTCTCGCTCTCAGATTTCATTTAATTTTATCTTTTTTTAGAAGCATTTCCCTGCCCTGGGTTCCCAGTCATTTGCATCCACATCCTCCACCAGCCACTGCGGGCATCGATTTGGGCGAAGCAATTTTTCAATAATGCCAAACAACGAAAAAATGTTTGGTATTCCACTTTAGAGCCGAGGCATCCCTTATTGTTTAGTTCGTGTCTGCAGCTGTTGGCATGACTTCTTTTTTTTCCCGAGCCACAAACACATAAGGTAATCATCATCAAGGGGCTAACCCATTTTTATGTTTGGTCGAAAGGCAAACCACAACGGACTGTGAAAATTACTTTTCATTTCTGGGCATATACAAGGATGTCCTGGAAGTGTCTCTAGGCATTTGCCGCAATTATTTTAAATGTCTAAACTTTGGTAATATGTTTTTGTTGTATTAGGGAAACTTAAGCTCTTCAGAAAGGAAATTCAGTAAATATGTTTAGTACCTGGGTGTACTATATAGTTACTGAAATCCTGTAAGACAAATTGTTACAAGGTCAAAAACCTCTTAAGGACATCCTCCATTAGATACGCCACATCTATCCCCCAACGATATTAATGTCCTATTTATATTAAATTCAAAGCAACCTTGACATTGCTTCCTGTCTATCCTATCTGTCTGCATTTCATTGCCGCGGCCTTGGCTTCGAGTTAATTAGTCGTCAGCGCATTTAAAACTTAATTAAACAGCCGTGGTCCCTAATTAACAATATTGGCAGCTGGCAATAACAACACCATCGACATGCGGCGGCGACCAAGTGCTGAATGGAGTGCCAAGTGTTGCCACCCGGCGGCTGTCTGACTCCATTAACTTCCAGCCGGGTCAGAGCACGCTCGTCCAGAAGATTGGCGTATTCAAAGCAGATCAATAGTGACAGAGAAATATGCCGGGCAGCTGCTGCTAGCTGCCAGGGAGGAGCTCACTGTGCCCTGTCGCTGGCAATTAGGCGTAGCTCTGGTGTCACGGCATTCAACACACTTTTCCCTAAGCCCCTCGTTTCTGCAACTCGTGTTTTTCCCCCTCTATTATTCCGACGTTGCAACACTGTTGCTCTTTCCGCCGTTGGTTGCTGGTGAAAAATGCATAAGCTGGCCGGAAGCGACCACCACCAGCAGCTGCGTTGGCCTGAGCTCAGCTGAAGGACCCAAAGAAGTGCTCAGTGTCGGTCAGAGTCACAAGCCCTAAGGGGGTGTGGCCCTGCAGGGAGAGAAATTGTGGAAATATTTAAATATATATTTAAGCTTGTTTTTATAGACTGAACACCTGAAGAGTAACATGTATCTACTTCACATATCTTTATTTACAATTTGTTAAAAGGTTCAATATATTTTCTTTCAGTGTTTCAGAGAGTGTGTTTTGTGCGCGGGCGGAGAATGTGGAAAATTTATACAATAAACGCTTGCTGACTTCAACACACAATACAATTTCATCATGCATCAGTCGTTGTCAGCTCGTCCTTTGCTCACTTGGCTGCCTGGTGTTCTCTGCTCCTCGACACAGAATATCTTGGCTTTTACCAACAAAAAGAAATAATTAATTTTTATGGCTTTGTCGTTGCTGTTCTGCGCTTGTCTGACCGGAGCAGCACGACACTTGTGGGTTTTAAGCCAAGAAAAACAAAAAAAGTTGACGAAAGGGAGTAAAAAGTGGAGCCACTGCAGGTGTAAACTAAAATCATTTTGAAATTGCTTTGCTTCTTGTTTCTACATGCGGTTTTTTTGTCAGCTTGACAAGAGGAGAAGAATATCTTTGATCAGAGTTCCTGTGTGTTTTTTCTTTAACAAAATACTACTCTCACTTAGAGAGTCAGGGGAAATAATAATAAGTAAACATTTCTTAAAAAATAAATCCTAGCTTCTTTAATTTCGAAATTCTTTCCTTTATTTATTTGTATAAACAGAAGGCTCTACCCTATCTTCATCTTTTATATTTTATTCCATTTGTTTTATAGCCTTCAAGGTCCCTCTTATTTTGCCCCGGAAATAACCAAAAATATTACTTACGGTGCCAGAAGAGAAAAACATATTTGATATTCATAAAAACGAATATGATTTCAATGAATTCGCACTCCCTTAACCGCATTTAAGGACCATTAGAAGGGTCATATCAACATTTACTGCCCCACAATAATAACTGTTTACACGCGCGTAAAAATCAAGCTCCTCTCCAGGATGTCCAAGCAGGTCAGAGCAATGGCCGCAATTCCTGCTCAATCCCCTCCAGAAGCTGCTCCACAACCTGCTTGATTTTTTCTCATGGCTCGTACTGTTATTGCCATTGCTGTGGTAAGCAGGTGAGAAGTCGAGCGTGGCACACACTTCACAGGTAGCCGCAGGATCTGCAGCCAAGCAAGCAGAACCGCACCAGCCACGCCCTCGCCTCGATGCCACATTGCCGTCCTATCAGCCACCTGGCCGACCACCCACCCACCTACTTACTCACTTATTGCCGGCCAGTTCAGTTACACTTACCATTACAGTTACAGTTTCGGTCTCGGTTTTCAGTCGCAGTTCCTTTGTCTTTCCGCTCATAACAATAAAGGCAGTAATAAGAAAAGTACAAAAAGAAAACAGTGGAAAGCCAGCCAGAGGGAATGGTAAACTGAAGAAGGTGAATGGATGCGTTGGCAAAATTTTTTAAATATTTTATTGTTTAATTCGGTAGCCTTCGTTCTGTGCGAAAGTTTAATGGCCTGCAACGCTTCGCTTCACATTATCATTACAAGTGCGGGTATTTTCACCGCCCGTCCCTCTTGATTTTTCCGATTCCCCTCGCCCACGACTGCCGATTTAAGCAGGTATTAATTATAATGCCCCAAGGGGGAAGCTGGTCATAAACACAGAACATCTTGCGTATTGCACTTCATTTTCTGCTTGGATTGCGGCCCATTAACCGCCTTCGTAATGAGGACACACAGATACAGAAAAGTGCAATTATAGTGAGCCAACCGAGTCCCGAAATACGTGTTTTAATTAATATTTTTCCTTCACGCATTTCCTTTTGAAATTAAGGAATTATCACTCGTAAACTTTTGCAAGTAGGCCATGAAATATTGGAGGTAAAGCGAGTAGTCTTTAGTATTTCCATACATTTTTAATAGCTTACATTCTTTCTATAACTTTTATAGGGCAATTTATGTTTTAACGTTACTTAAACATTAAAAAAAATAACTATAATCCACTATAATCCATATTAAAGCATAACCCCATTCCAGTCAACTCTTTAAGTTGACCCATCGCCATGTTTGAATTTATCCAATAATCAAGTTACAATTATTAGGTCAGACTTTGAACTCGCTTCGGGGAATTGACTTTTATGTCGCACTATAAAGGAGCCTACCCAGCATAACCATTTTCCACTTTGCATTCAAGTTTTCCATTTCCGCTTTGGCGCCTTTTTCCTGCCAGCTGGCCCGTCTCCGTCCCCGTCTCCAACTCCAGTCCCAGTTGCATAATATTTTATTATCCCAAACGCCTATCTGCATTGTCCTGGCACTACAGGACACCGCCCATGTCCTCGCAGGGCGCCCCTCCTTTCATTGCCAGCTATCTGCGAGCATCCTTTACTTTTCCTTTTTTGCCCACTGTGGCGGAATTATAATCTTACAGGCTCTAACAAGTGCAAGTGCGGCTGGAATTTAATATCACGAAGGCCCTTTGTTGTCCTCTCCGCTGGTTTGTTGGTTTTAAGTTTTTGTGTATTTCATTACAAGGCGAAGTTGGCATTGGGCTCGGTTTTGGGTCTTGGTATTGGGATTGGGAATAAGGATCGGCCTTGTGTGCCGCTTGCCACATTCAGCAGACGCTTAAATCCTTTACACAAGCTGTTTGCCGCGCATAACGAAATAAAATAAATAATCCCGTTTAATGGAAAGGCGCCGGGTATGAGCTCAGGCACAGTCGGAGGCACCATCAGCACCTCCCAGCCATAACCCCTTTTCATTTCCATCCAAGCAACAACAATGCCGCCCGGCATCGCATTTCCTTTCCAATTTTCCTTGCCTGCGCCTGCTGCTTGCTGCTCCAGCTTCAGCTTCAACTGCCGGTACCAGTGTTGCTCCTGGTGATTCTGCTCCTTTCCAGCTCCCCTTCCTTTCTCATTTCTCGTCGCTGTTGTGCCCACGTACGCGGCTTAAGATTTCCCATTCATATCATGTGCGGCGGCTGGTGCTTTTTTCAACAGGGATGAATAACAGTTCTGAAGTAAAACTTGCCAATCTAAACTTATTTTTATAGGAAATAAAAATATAGAAAATAACATAAATACATTTAACAAATTCTTTACAAAAAAAAAGTAGTCTTGTTCATTTTTTTAAGCTTCCTATGAATATTATAATTTATTAAATATCCTTTATCCATCCATTGCTATTTGATTAATATAAATTGATATACAAACCCACAAACTAGCGTGACTTAAATCAATAATCTATTCACACTCGCAGTGCGTATCCCTGTACTTAAAGGACAAGTATTTTTTCGCTATGCAGACTCGACATCCTGTTCAATATGCATCTGGCTGGTGGTTAATGCCACCTTGGGAGTAACTGATTGCCACAGTGGCACCATTATTATGCATTCAGATTGATGCACGTCTTCGGCATTTTTTCAGCCAGCCTGCCGCAAAATGCACACACGCATCCTGCCGGCGTCGTCCTGATTACTCTGGGATTCCTGGGACGTGAACTCTCTGAGCTCCCAGCTTCCTGGCAGCCAGTCGCACTCAGGACCCATACATATATCGCACACACTTAACGAGCACTTAAGCGTCTTCGCCGGGAGCTTCTTAGCTCTAAATATTATGTTTAATTAAATATGAGCTCATAATCGAGTTCGCCCACTTGGCCTGACCTGATGGCCAGCAAGTCAGCTGGCCTCCTTCCCGGTTTATAGCCACTTTGCTGCTGCTTAATTAAAAGGTTGGGCTTTAATTGAAATCGCTCTGATATCTGACCTGTCACAATTGCCAGCTGTCCCCAGGACCGAGGAGGAGGGGCAGAAAAATGATTAGTGTAATTGCCAGACCAGAGGTTGGGTGGAAAATTATTATCCGATATGGAGAGGATTATCCCGGCGAAGCTTGAACGTGCCGATGGCTTGGAATTCATCTTGGGCTTAATCAATCAACGCAGCTAGTGAATAAAATATATACTGGTCGTCTGGTCGAAAATATCCTTCGGCTATAAACGAGAGCAGACCCCACATTTTATTGGCAGTTCCCTGATGTCCCAAGAAGGCTCGTTTGGAGAGGCCTCTGTCACTTTGGATTTTATTTGGCTTTTCCCCGGAAAACATATTTATTAGCAACATGTCGAATGGGTAATGCAATCGAAGCCTTGAATCTCGGCCAGCCCAAGTGGGTGGGCCAAAGTGACTTTTCAATTTGAATAAACGAATGTAGCTCGGTAAATATTTGATTTATTTTCGGGTGACCTTTGTCAAATAGACACACACACAAAATCGCACATTCCTGGCCCGTTCTTATCGCACAGCTGTGGTTGAATTAATAGGACCGAGTGTCCCACCACAAATGGCATGTTGTGGTATATTCCAAGTGCTTGCTTATGAATTAGATTAGGAACTTCAGTAGGGAGTACTAATTTTGGGATTATATTATAATAGAAGTCAAAATTAATAGTATATTATTTAAACCTTTTAATTACCCCTAGATGCTATGGCTCTTTACCCATAGTTAGCTTTTAGTTTAATACTATTTGTTAGCT
>JAEIIJ010012436.1:0-14965 GCA_018904815.1 Drosophila ogumai | reverse complement strand
CAAAAACAAATACAAATAAAAATACAAATACAAATACAAATACAAATACAAATACAAATATAATATAGAAAAAAATTTAAATAAATATTGAATGCACCAGCAACAAAACATTTAAAAAACCACAACTTACACACTTAAAAATTAATCAATAATAAACTGACTATTTAAAATTCTTGAAAACCCTTAAAAATAAAGAAAATAAATTGGAAATATAAAAGCTCACCCTCCCTGACTCATTAATTCTAGCGGAAAAACAAGAAAATTAGGTGTAAGAGCTGTTAATAATGCATATATTTGTTACCTGCTGGTGCTAAAAGCATTTTCCTATTTGTGTAAATAATTCAAGAGCTAAATGTAATTTCTCCATATGTCCATGTGAAGGCCTAATGTTTTTCTAATTTAAATTAAGCGCAGGAAAACCGCAATAATTGAAATAAGAGAAGAAACTGATGAAAGCGATTTTCCCCACACCCAACATCGAATCGCCTGAATTGTTAATGGACATTGCTCATCCGCCATGTGGTCGCTTCATTAGAGTCCCTGTAACCTGTTATATCATCCACACCAACCATCCAACCATCCGTGTGGGCAGTTATCAAAATTAGGCATTGGCATAAATTAATTGAAAGCCAGAAAGCCAGCAACTGACCAACTGACCAACTGGCCAACTGACAAGCTCACCGACCGACTGGAGTGAATGGCTGACTGATGGATTGGCGAACTGGCCGCCAGATCTACTAAATGAGTGCTCACCATCAATTAACGTTGACAAATGGAAAAATGGGCGAGATTGCGACGAGAATGGGGGACGAGGATGGGTGGCCAATGGCCAGTGGCCAGTGTCCAGTGGCTTTCGTTGGTTTTTCGGGGAAAGGCGACAATTCGATGACAACGGGCAGCTAATTGGCGCCCGGCTGAGGCCCCCAAACAAAAGCCAAAGAAATGACAATAAAACTGGCCGATTAGGATGGCGACACACACACACGCACTGGCACACTTATGCCGCCAGGATATACAGGATACAGACACGGCCAACGATATCCTAACGAGGCTAAAAGCGGCATTAAGTATCAATCATACAAGCCGACCGACCCAGCGCCATGTGAGCCAAAGCGAGCGCAAATAAAGGCGCACGGAAGCCCTTGAAAATTAGGTCTTTGGGCTACGTTGGTACCCTGTAAAAATTTAGTTTTTATTCCTTTTGTAATTCATTAAAGTAAAAATAGTTAAAAGTTGAATTCCACTCTTTGAGTTGTAGAATTTATAGTTTTACTTAAAATGTGAGGTGTTTTATAATTTTATATAAAATATATAATAAATATATTTAACAAGCACATTTAATTATTTATTTTTATTTATTTATTTAATATTTATTTGAAAAGAAGGTACTTCGACTCCTTATTATTTTATAATATTTTTATATACCTCAAAAATTTCATACTCATTAAAAGCTTTATAAAACCAATATACTCCCGTAGTTCCAGGGTAGGCCAAAATTTCGTTTGTTCCCTTTTGAAGAGGACCCCCTCCCACCACCGAAAAGCAGGACACACGTGTGCGTGTGAGCTTGGGAGGGGAGATCCTTTTTTTTTTGTGTGTTTGTGTACGTGTGTGTGCGATTATCGGTCGCCCGTTGCTTGTTACACGTCTAATCTGTTAAATCCTGTTTACCAAGATTACAAATCAATTGTGGCCAGGAAATAAAAACACATGTGGTTCTATATGGCCCAGGCCGGGCGCCCCCCCCCTCTTTACCAAATATTCCGCGCCACGCCCTCCTGCCACCCTGCTGTTTGTTGCTCTATCAGTGACGAGGGTATTATGTGGTGTTTTTGTCTTGTATTTTTTTTGTTGCTATTTTGTTGTTGTTAAGGGGAGCCATGAAAAATGGCCAAGATCATTTTTTATGGGTAATTTGTTTGCGGTCTTTATAAATAGAAAGTTGTGATTGTAATAGGTAAAAAGGTGGTTAATAAAATAAAATAAATTAGTTAGTAAATTAGTAACAATTTTAATTAATAAAGTTATAATTATAAAATGAATAATAACATTAGAAACGTAAAATGTTCCGTCTTTTAATAATAATTAAATACTAAAAAACCTAAAATTTGTATAATTTTTTATTATTTTTATTTCAAGTATTTTAAGGACTTCACTTTAAATTTACTTGTAAATATCACTTATTTATGAGTAGATTTTTTTAAAATTTTTTTTTTATAATCATTATTTTGAAATTATTATTATTTCTAAAATATATTTCTGTTTCTAAAACTAAAAACTCTTTTTATATTAAATTTGTTTAAGTTTCCAAATTAAAGAAACTATAATATTTTATACCATTTCCCACATAATAAAATACTGCCTTTAATAAATAACTCACCACCTTTTTCCAAGTGTGTAATATATTTATTTCATATTATTTGAGCTATTATAACCTGCTGATTTATTTATTTACCCATAAATATCCCTTAGTTGAGTGTAGGAAAGCCGGCTTTCCATCAAGGCGGTTTCCTTTTTTATAATTATTGACTTGAGCCATGCATGTGCCTTCGATTAGCACCTACTAACCCCAACCAGGCCCTCAGGACCCGGACCCACCCTCGTTCTCGTGACAAAAGAAAGACCTTTCCATATCAATGACACTTTTTCCCTTGTTGTTTTCTCCCTTGCCAACAAAGAAATTGTTGGTTTTGGTTTTGGTTTCGGGTTTCGGGTTTCGGTATTGACATCTCTTGGGAGAGGGGTGGAAAAGGGGGTGGATTTGCTATATATATTTTTGTATATACATATATATATTGGGGATTGTGTTGGTGACTATAATTGATGTTATCAAAATATTGTTTGTGGCGTAATTTATCAATAAACACCAATCGAGTGGAAATAATTTGATTATGCTTGATTTGCTTTTGAGGCATATTTGTGGTGTAAACAGTAAAGCCCCCTCCCCCCACCACTCCCCCAAAACGTACACACATGCGACACATCCAACCACCTATGGAGCACCAAAAAAAAAACACCCCTTTCATTGACTTAATGTGCATAATTTATGCGACTTTAAAGCTTTGCCCATTAATTAGCTGTTAATCAACACTGGCCAACACATAAAAGTTAACCAACTTGATATTTAATTGTCAATTTGTGCTCGCCCGTTGCGCTCCAATGATTTCCCGCTTTTCCCGCTTTTCCCAGCTCTCGAGCTCCGCCAAATCGCTGGCCATGTAAAGTGTTAATAATGGGATTAAATCCGAACACACACACACATACGTATACACACAGAAATCGCTTATTATATGTACATGTGTTTAATTGCTAATCCTGCAAAATTAATGAGCGGCCAAGCGACCAAAAAGCCTCAAAGTATGCCCTGCACGCTCATGTACAAGCTTGCAAATATTTAATCTAATTTTGAAAAGGTTTCATCAATTTAATGGAATTTCAATTGCCACCGATTATTTGCAGTAAGACTTAACATTCCCATTTTTAAAATGGCATTATTTATGTAGAACAATTATCAATTGATTGATTATTTATGAGAATAAAAAGAAAAACCATTTCCATGCTAACTCTTTATTTATTTGTACTGTGAAAGGTTCTACTTTTCAAGATTTTAAGTTTATAAATTAAGCTGGCTTTGTTTTCAGAAATACAGATTCTTAACCATATTAAAAACAATATAAATTGCAAATATAAAATAAATAAAAATAAAAACGTAAGTTCAATATTGTGGAGAGCAAAAGAAATAAAAATATTAAATATATGTCAATATAAAATTAGAAATATAAATATACAAATATAAATATTAAATATTTATAATAATATTGAATATTCATTACGGTTTTCGAATTATGAAATATTTAACAATTTTACCTTGTCCTGCAACTTAACTATTTAATGTATTAACAATTATTAGACTTTTTTATTATTTATAATTTATTAAAACATATTTTAGACTTGCATGAAATGCTTTTATATATTCTATTTTCTGATAATTTTTAAAATTTTCAACGATTTTGGAACAAATTAAGAAATTTTTTGGGAAAATAACAACTTTAAAAATCCATAACTCAGCCAAAAATGCATTTAATTAAATACAGAAATAATCTTTCTTGTTAAAATACTTAATTTAATTATTTTTTCTTTTTCTCCAGTACCTTAAAATATTTTTGCCAGTGCCATCTAGCGCTAAAATTAAAAGTCATGTCCATTTCTAAGAGCCCCTTGATGTTTATTTCCAGTCAAAATTCGTATGTTTATGTCCTTTACAAGGCGCATACTTAATTTTCAGCTTTTCTGGTTCTTTATATATTTTTTTTTGCTTGCTTTGTTTTACGACTGCTCTCAGATTTGTTGGCTTAAGTTTCAGTGTCTAACTGCTGTCTGCGATAGAGACAGACACAGGATAAGAGGGAGAGGGAAGAGACACACACGTGACTAACGCTTTATTACCATTTTTCTTCATTAATTTAATTTTTTCGTCTGCAGTAAACTGCTTTCGTATGCAATTTTATTGTACTTTTGTACTCGTGCCTGCTGCGCTCTGTTGTTGTTACGTTCTCCACACTTTTCCGCCTCCTCGCCACCCCTTTGGCATCATCTTTGCTCCTGTTAATCCAGGAGACTCCTCTGCTTCTCTGAAAAAAAAAAGAAAAAACAGGCCAAGTCCTGCTGCTGCTGCTGCTTGTGCTGTTGTTTTTATTTTTTATTGCCGCGCAAAAATACAAGTTTGACTGCCTCGGCAATTGTTTTTGGCATTGTGTGTGTTATGTGTTCGTGGCGTTACCCTATTTGCGGGGTATCCAAAGTAACCCAAAATGAGCGATATATCTTCTTTTAATTGCTGCAAATTGTGTTCTTATTATTATATTTTTATCTATACAAAAAAAAAAATCAACTTGAAAATTAAAATAATAAAATATGGACTGGAAATGTTAAACTTGGATATGCTGTTTTGCTTTTAACATTAAATATCGATGTTATCGATATAAATTCCAAGCTCTTTCTTGATTATTTGTCTTTTGTTTTCAACTGTATTACCATTAAATCAAATAGAAACTTTATATATCAAACATCACAATCGGATATTAAATGACTAAATAAATTTATAAAAGAAAATATCGATTTTTATCGATTTTTAGAAGGATTTATGTTATCGAAAAATATCACAAAACTCTATTTTTAATCTATTTCCGATTATATAATATATTAAATATCAAGAGGTTAGTAACAATAAACAAAAAAATAAAATATTGATTTATTATTATATTTATTATATTTTTTGATCGACTTTCTGCCGAATCTATATGCTGGCCCCAAGTGTAGCCTACTTTTCTGCGTTAGTTGTTTTTTGTTGTTTGTTGTCTAAACCCCTCGCGCACTCCGCCCATGTACTATTTGCCAGGAGCCCCTTGCCGCCGCCAGTGCTTTGTGGGAGGCTTTTGTTTCGCTTTGGCTTTGCAGTTTTCGCTTTGTGCCGGGATTTTCCACAGAGGAAGGCGGAGAGTCAGAGAGTGAGTTTTCCTTTGCCAGTTGGGTTTTCTATACTGGCAAATTGTTTGCATTATTTATGGCATATTTTCGAAGATTTATAATGGAGTCGCAGTCGCTCTCCCCCGCGCTCTAGCAGACCCAATCATATATTAATGAGTATTGGCCGGGCCTGCTGCTTATTATATATTCGATCAAATGATTTCCCCTGATTTCTTTGAGTTTCACTCTGTCCTGCCTTATATTTGATTTCTTTCCATCTTTTCTTTTTTTGTATATATTTTCCACCGTCTTTGAGTTGATTTTTTCCTCGCTTTTGATGAAAGTTTTGTTGTTTGGCCCAAGTGTTTGGCTATTTTAGACCCCTCTTGCTGTTGGAAAACTTCCTACTTTTTCACATTTTACGAGCAATTAAGCGAAAGATGGCAAAGTACTTGGCCAAAAAAAAAAAAAAGAAAGTGTGTGCCTACACTGAGAAAAGCCGTTGGGAAATTGGGTCATGGCTTTGCTTGATTATAAGTTTCAATTATATTTAATTAATATATCCCAGGAAAACTTATGTTTACATATTAACTTCAAACAAATGTAAATATTTTTGATTTAATAAATATTTAATATAAGAAAGCTAGATTGAATATATAATTTGTATAAAAACTTAAAACATTTTCCTTTTTCTATTTATATTTAGTTTTTTATTTATAAAACTTAAAGTGGAGATTGTCATTTTGTTTAGGGCCCTAATAGGATATATTTTAGTATGCAAAGTACTACTAAAACCTAAAAAAAATAAGACACCAGCTTAAAACAGTGTTGATTTTTCCTATGTGCATATATATTAATGTGCAAAAGTTGCCTAGACTGCCGCCATCTCGCTCCCTCCGTAATATCCTCTCTTTCACACAATCATAAATATTTTAATATGCTCAAAGGTTGCGAGTGTGTGTGTGTACGTCACTGGAGCAGGCATCAAAGTTTTAACCACATGCTAGCAACTATTTTCACTTGCCCCCCCATACGCTCCCCCCGCCCAATTCCTACCGATTTTCCCGCTGCATTTTCCGCATCCACATCCGCATCCTTCACCCCCTCTCCGGCCCTTGCAGAATGCAAAAAGTTAATTAATAAAACATCAAAAAGTTCTACGTTTTTGTGTTACAATAAACTTTATATAAACTCCATGCATTTTACGCTCTTAAGCGGACCGTCGGACCGTCTAGCAAAAATAACAGAAACAACTGAAAGCAAGCCGAGTTCGGCACGCCGAAGTTTGTATACCCTTGCATACCCCTTAATGATTATTCTATTAAATTGTGTAACTTTGTGATATATTCTGAAAGGTTGTATATTAAGTTGAAGGATATAAAAATATATTGGAATTATTTTTACCTTTTCCTCTTATAATTATATTATAATACACTGCAAGGGTATAATAACGGATGCAATAAAACCAACAAAAAATAAAAAAAAGAAAAAAGAAAGAAGAAAGAAAGCTCAAAATATCCTTTTCAACAGAATTTTCTAATAGACATATAACATAAATATTTATAACATTTTTTTCTAGTTTTTCTGAAATCGTTATTTACGGTTAATAATATAAAACCCTGATTATTATGATATTTTCATATATAATTTTTATAAATTTAGCTTAAATAGATATTAAATTAATTTCAAAAACTATGAGTAAAACAATTTAATTTAATTTATTTCAATTTTATACCTTTTTTTTAAGGCGTTGCACTTTTTTTAGTAAAGTAAGAATACCCTTAGCAAGGATATAGAAACAACAACAGCAACGAAAACAAATTTTCGTAGCTGCAAGAACAACAACCCTTAGCGTTGACTTTGACGTTGCCCGAAAACTGTCTAAAAATCGAAAAAAAAAAACAAAAAAGCAGAGAAGAGCAGCAGCAGCAGCAACAACAAACATTTAAATAGTTTAGTTAACATTTTTGGGTAGAGAAGGGGTGGGTGGGCAAACAACGTTCGAAATTTTCGATTTCTGTTTGGCCCAAGTTAAATGAAAGTTCACTTTGGGGAGCCATAACACAGCCCGAATGTTTTTCCCAGCTGAGTGGAACCACTTATTAAAGATATAATTAAACATATACATATTTGTATATTATTAACAAGTCCTTAAAAATTAGTATATCAAACAAAGCAAACACACATTCCAATGGCTAATATTTGTCTAATAAACTGAAGGGTGGTGGCTAATTAAAGAGCATTTAATAAACCGTTTACATTTCATTGAACAACTTTTGAAGAGGGAATATTAATGGAGGAATCGAGTCTCCTCTGGACGCCCCTAATAAATGCTAACCATAAAACAATCGAAAATGAAATTTAACACTCGGAGTGTTTTAAATTTTTTGCGTGCAAAATAATATTCACGTACATGTCGTAAATTTGTTGGTACGTTTTCGAGTGCCATCCCTGGCACATACAATGCCACTGCATCTGCATGAGGAGAAAAACTTAATAGCCAAAAAATTTCAATAAATTCAAAATGATTTATTTTTATTTTTGGCGTTTGCTTTTTAGATTCATATTCTATTTCTCAAATGATATTTGAATTGCTTTAAGCAGAGTTAAGCTGAAAGTAAGAAAGGAAAAAATATATCGACTAAATATCGAAAATATCGTTAGCTTTTAAACATCAAAAATATAAGTTAAAATATTGATAATAACGATAAGTTGAATGTAGAAAGGAAATATTATTGAGATCAAATTTATTGAAAAATATATATTTTTTTTATTTCTCTTAAATATTACATTTCACATTATAATCTCAATATTATTTGGAAAATGTAATTTTATTATGAAGTCTATCAGAATTATTGGTACGTTATATCACTGCACATATATCGATTTATATACCGACTTTCGCTTAAATTTTCGATACATTATCGATCTTCTGCCATCTCTAGTTGTATCAACATTTAATTAGACATTTCTTTGACTCTTGATTGTTTCTTATTTTTCCTCAGTGGGGTGGCGTTGGGTTGGTGGAGTTTCCAGGATTCCCGTTTCCTGGTTTTCTGAAGTTGGGGATATTATTATTTTTTTGTTGCAAGGTTTGGGGAAAGGGGTGCCACTGCAACTGGTTTATTTGCGACATCGAAACTTTCGCCAGTCGAAAAAGTTTTTGTGCAACGTTTTCTGCTGCTTCTGCCACTGCCACTGCTCCGAGTTCGCACCAATTGGAGCATGGAGCATCCCTCTGGCGGTGGCTGTGGCAGCTTTAATTGGAGTCCGACTGGGCATTTAATTGGACTGTGATTTGTGGTGCGCATCGCAAACGTATCAATAACATGCTGGAAATGTTAAAAAAAATATATATATACATATGTGTGAATAAATAAACAAAAAGATAGATAGATTGAAAGATAGATAGATAAATAGATAGAGATATATATCCCAAGCTATCAATATCTCTACCACCAATTAATAATGTCTCTCAAATCCTTTATTAATTAAAGTTAAGCCTTGGCTTAAATTAATTCATAGAAAATGCATTTGTTACAAAATTTGCAGGCACCTTGATATATGTTTCTCTGCGGGGTATTGAATTCAAAGAGATGAGAAGTCCGTGCAAAAATTATGCGGGCCTGTTTTGTGGGGGCACCCCCCCATCTGTTGGTTTTTGTAACTCGCTTTGTGGTTGGACCGCAGAAACCGCACCGGTAGTTCAACCAGAAGACCTGCCAACTTCACATCCATCTGGCGGCCATATGGGAAGCCAACCCCCACGACCCCACTACCCCACTCAGCCCGCACACAACAACCTTGGGACTGACTGGACCGGATGCTGGGCTGACTTCAAATCGGATGCCAATTAATTCCTTGGCATTCTGGTGAAATTAATAAATTTGCGGTAGATTTTCTCCTCTTCTCCAAGCCATGGGTGTTGATATAATGAAGATAATTTGCGGCTAAAAATAATTAAGCCAGCGGGAAAAGTTTTTCATGGAAACATAAGCATAGTTTTTGTTAATTTTAGGAAAGTATCAGTGAAAAATATATGGATTCAAAAATGGATTTCATTGTATTTGAAATATTTACTTTTAGAATTTATATACAAGTTAATAAAAATATTAATGTTAACGTTTTTACTTAAATAAATACTGATTGCTAAGCCTTAACTTTAATCACAACTTTTCAGTAGTTCCAGATTTCACTTCTTTCGCTCATAAATATCGCATTTGAATTAATTGCCCTACTGTTAATGTTGGTTAACTACACCCAACGATTTTCCTCATTTACTCCCATGCTTTTCCCCAGCTTTCACTCACCTGCAGTGTGTGTTTGATTGGGGGCTTTGCGGCAGAGTGAAAGGAGGGCTCCCGCAGGGGTTAATACTGGCCTGCGGCGCACAACTCAACGGTTGCACCTCGCGCCAAAGATTAAATCATATTTAGCACAATGAGAGTCAGTCGCGGGATAGGGGGTGGGGGCCGGGATTGTTTCAATATTTGCCAGTCGTTTATTTTGCGCTAATTTAAAACTAACATTATAAATATTGATGGAGCTGGGGAGGCAGCAGCAGCAGCATCTGGAGTGGGGAGCACTTCTAATGCGAGTCGAAAGCGAAAGCAAAAGTATGACATGCCCCCTGTGGCCTTTACGCAGCCACTGGGTTCACTGACTGACTACAACTGGCTCCCAGTTTCCAGTTTCCGCCATGGGAGAATATCTGTCATGGTCGGGCGGTTTTAATAAGCCCACACTGAGCAAAATACTCAAGGAAATGGAAAAGGCAAAATTTGTATATATTTTTTATAATATTAAATAATTATTAAAATTATTTTTTTATTAAATTTCTATCCTTTCCAAACGTAAATTTTTATATATAAAAAAATATAGCTCTTGAAAAATATATCGGTTAATGTTAAAATATCGTTTTTATCAAATACTATATTATTATATAATTTATTTGTTCTTTTTTTTTCTCGAAAAGAAATAACAATTTGTAGCACATTAAAATAAATGATTTTTTGGAAATATTTCCGCCTTCCCACCAAATACAAATTCATACAAATAGATCGATAATTCGATATTTTCAAAACCCCTAATTAAAGGACAAGTTAATTATCGCTTAAAAATTAAACAATCGATTTTATGAACAAAATTCAAGTTTTTTAATGCAACGAAAATGCTTAATATACAAAAAAAAAACCCTATATTATTATGCAAATTAAATAAAAAAATAAATACTTCGCTTTAGAAAATAATCGATATTTAAAAAAAAAATCTAATAAATCGATATAAACTTGTATCGATATAATTATGTTCACACTGTTACTTTTACGACTTTATGCATTCTATAATGATTTCTCGCAGTGTACTTAAACGTCTTGCCGGCTGGCAAACATTTGCCGTTCGCTTAGTTAACGGCCTGCCACAGGTAACGGCAAAGGTAACCGTAACGGTAGCCGAACATGGTTGAGTGCCCCTGACGCGGAGCGGTGCGAATTAAGCGCAAACAAACAGGCGCCTGCCAGGACTCCCACCTTTCCGCACCACAAGCACCTGGCGCAACGCAAACGCCCACGCCCATGGCCTCCCTGAGAACCCATCAAATACACGCGTTCCAGGTATTTGGTAAGTCAGAGTTGCCACAATGGAAGCCAAAAAACAAACAGTTGAAACTAGACAAATAAATGCAACTTTTAAAATACATTTTCTTATAGGGTTATTTTTATTTATTATATTTTTTATCCAGTTAAAAAAGATATATATTGTTTTAAGAAACAATTAAACAATTTAAAAATAATTTAAGCCTTCGGATTTGGTGGGAAACTAGCTAATTTATCAACTCGAAAAGAAAAGTGGAGCAGGAGTTGGGAAGCACTCCTCCTGGGTCCCACGGCAATTGGTTTGCCGCTTTTGCTATCATTTTCGACAACTGTTACAAAGGAGATACCGGGAAGGATACTTTGGTGGAAAATGGGTGGATGTGGATGGGGTTGCGGCTAAGCTAACTGGGGCACTCGATCGTTGGGTTACTCAGTATTTCGAGATATTCTAAATTAAAAAACCCACTCTTGGAAGGATAATGAGTGGCAATCCTAGATTGAACCCTTAAATTCAAGAGGAAATTTAAGATAAATACTAGTAGTTAATATTAAAGTAATTTGGAAATATAAGAAAAGCAGCAGCCCAGTGACCCATTGAAACAGTTAACAGTTAAAGCCTTGATTCGTGAATGGCCAAAAGTCCAGTTGCCTTTCTCCTTTTTCCCTCTTTTCCCCTTCACTTTTCGCACTTTTCCCCTCACGCTTTTCTCGTTTTTCCTGCGTGGGCGCGAGTTGCGATGATTGATGACAATGTTGGGTAGTCGCTTATCCCGCTTTTCCACCCGCCATTGCGTCCTTTAGACCAGGCCTGCTCCTAGACACTGAAAATAAAATATACCCTAAAATATACTGGTCTACATTTTAAAGATATAAATAATTATTTCTTAATAGTTAATATTTTTTTTAATTATATTATTATTTATATATTTTATATTTACATATGTATATTATTTATTTTTGATTTTTGATTACCTCATTTAATCTCTATGTTTTAAAATATTTATTTGAGTTAAATTGTTTTTTTTTTCGCTATGTACTTGAGCCTCCCCCTTCTTTTTCCGCCCACCCGGGAAGCACGCAGAAGAACCGTTACGTTTGGGGCACACCTGCTAAGTTTCGTTATGGCTGTTGTTGTTATTTCCTTTTACTTTTCTGATTTGTATGGATTTCCGGACTGGCTCTTTCCCCTTTTCACATCCCCCCTCCTCCACTCCCACAAAGTATTTCTTTCCGCATTTCGCGTGGGCTTTTTTTTGTTCTTTCTAATGTTTATTTCATTTTGGTTATGCCTCTGTCTTTTTGGTTTCAGTTTCAGCCGGAGAAACATATGTAAAATTCATAAAGCGACGGGGCAACTTTCCCTTTTTTGGAGTTGAGGACTTTTCCGTTTCTCCTCCACGGAACATCAGGCAAACATTTTAGCCATGACCAAGGCAAACACAAGCGGCTAAGATGACTACTTTCTTGGTCGTTGTTTTGTTTTCTGTTTTCTGTTTTTTTTTTCTGTTCGTGTGTCCAGCATTCAATGTGGCCACGCTTGCTTTTGACGCAGGCACGCATCCAAAGCACGCATGGATGCACTGCAAGAAACTGTGACCATCTGCAGGCTTTTGTTATAGAAAGTATATAAAAATAAATTAATAAAGTCATATAAAATCTTGGAGAGATTACAATAAATACATTCTGATTTAAATTTATATTTCTTAAATATATATAAATTTATTAATTATTTAATTAGATAAATACCTAATAATGTTAAGTGAGAAATTTAGAATTTTTGGGATTAATCATTTATTTACAGTTGTTCATATTTAACATATTTTTTTTAATGCTTCAGATATTAAGTAGTGATATTTGATAATTACAAAAATCAATCAATTAAGAAACGAAAAAAAATTGTAAATTATTTAATTTCCATTTTTTTGTATTCATAAATCTTAAAAGAAAAAGTTTAAAGATAAGTATTGTTTTTTGATAACTACAAAATATTTTTAAAAATTTTTAATAAAAAAAAAAAATATTTAACTCCCATTGTATTTTTTAATTATACATTTTATATAGTAAAAGGTAAAATTGTATAAATAATTCACTTAAAATGTACATTCCCATTGAATGGCCAAGCAAAGAACTTCTTTGCTAATTTGTAAATTTGCTAAACGCACTATAAATTGTTAAAAATTCTATTTTATTTTTAAAATACAATTTGCATGTGAAAAGGAAGAATGAAATATCCTCCCAAAAATGCAATTGGCGACCCCTACAGCCGACTTTATGGCCACCCCAAGGGCCGGTGGGCGGGTAATTGTAATTGCGCCCTTAAAGATGCTGTCGCCGCGCTTTTCAGCTGTTCCAGAGAACGGGCTAATATACCCCTTGGTTAAGTGCCATTTTCCCAGGGCCGTTTTCATGGCGGAAAACCCTTGTCCTTGTCGCTGTTATGCACAAATGTTTGTCTTTAAATTAAGCTTCATTTCGGCAACTTTATGCGGCCGGCCTGCCTGTCCCGGCTCCTCTTTTTTTTTTAGTCCCTTCCGCCCCGAATTCTACGTGCCTTGCTGCCACTTCATTTGGCGTGGCAGGAGGAGGGCAGAGGGGGGGGGGGAGAACACTCAGTCCAGGGGTTGTGGAAAACGAGAAATTCATTTTTCAAGTTGTTCAAGCCCGGCCTGGTCGGATGCTGCTGCTTCTGCTGCACGTTGAGACTTTTACTTGTTAACGGGGTCATAAATCATGCGTGAAAATATCGAACGGAAAACAGATTTCCCTGCTGCCACGCCCCCGCCTTCACACGCCCCCACCGGGAAAAAAAGCAACAACACAATGAAGAGCAGCCTCAAGCTGATGCAGCGACACTTTTGGCCAATCCGTGTCCAACTTTCGGCCGTCTCTGGAAAATATATATTTTATTTTTATTGTCCCTATTTTTCCAAATCCAAATGGAAACCCTTTTCTTGGCTGCGTGCTAATAATCGATTTGTTTGTTTGTTTTTAATTTCTTTCGGGAGGGGCCGAACTTTGACTGCTCACGTAGGATCCCGGCCCCAGAATTCCACCCAAAACTCTTTTGGCTAATGTGCAGCTGCTTCCGCTTTTTGGCCCATTCATCGTTTTTCTATTTGTCATTTTTGATGCTCAGTGATATTTTATTTTTGGGGCATATTCGATGTATCCTCCAGGAACAGAGCCACTTATCAGAATTTAAAACAGCTTAGATCTTAAATAAATTAACCAACTTAAACTGAACGCCATGCAAAATAAATAAAATATTTTTTTAAAGAGTAAAAACATATTTAGAAAACTTTTTGAAAGTCTTTATCATTTTTTCCTCCTTTTTTT
This sequence comes from Drosophila ogumai, assembly GCA_018904815.1. Classification (NCBI taxonomy): domain Eukaryota; kingdom Metazoa; phylum Arthropoda; class Insecta; order Diptera; family Drosophilidae; genus Drosophila; species Drosophila ogumai. The sequence goes on along the minus strand of JAEIIJ010012436.1, from coordinate 569 downwards.
AGAGCTCTGCTAAGCTGATTTAATAACGATTTTCTTTTCAATACCTTTGGCATAAAAAAAAAGAAAAGATAAAAAAGGAGAGTCCAGAGTCCGAACCAAAACCACTCACGTGGTTTCCAGCATTGCGTGGCTTTCAGCTTCCAGAGCTGCCATGCCGTTGGTGCCAGTCCTTGGTCCTTCAACTCTCTCTCCCTCCCTCTGTGCACTTTGTTTTGTTGCTACCTGTGCTGAGTTTTTAATGAAAATCACATCAAATCGATATGCACAGGACACGACCCTTTAAGCTGCCAGAGGACCCCGCCATTCATTCCCCGGCCCCCTGTGCCGATATCCCCCGACAATGTCGTCGTGGCGCTAAACTTGAAACGCCCCACGAAACGCAGCTTAGCTGGCAGCCCCTCTTCCCTGTATATTTTTTTCCCCAACAAACAGAGGCGGCACTCTAAAGGGATCGGGGGCGAGCAAAGAAAAAAATAGTGGAAAAATATTAAGTTATATTTTGGATTACTAGCATAATTCGTCAAGTCTTTTGGCTTTTTTTAAAATTTAGGAATGACAAAAAAATAACT
>JAEIIJ010012432.1:0-35020 GCA_018904815.1 Drosophila ogumai | reverse complement strand
TTCGGGTTTTTGTAAATATATAAAATTATTATTTTTATATGAAATTAATTTGCTGTGGGAAAATATAGTATTTTACGATAATTATTTATTGTTTTTGTTACTTTTTTTATATTATATAAGAGAATTTTTTATAACCAATTCCACACAATTTTAATGCTGATTGTTCCTTCATTATATAGTCAGATTTTTATAAAAAAAATATTATATTTTGGCTTTTTAATAATTTAAGAAGACACAAGTTTTTCACCATTATTTAGGATTTTAAACACATTTTCTAATAATTTTCTGTTCATTTTAAATAAAAATCTAAATTTCCTCTTAACTTGTTTTAAATAATTTAAATTGTTTTCTAGAATACTTGGCTCCATGTATTTATTTTTTAGTCTTTTTGATTTTTAACAATTTTAACTTTGATAAATTTAATATTTGACTTTCACTTTGGTTTTCTTCGAGACGACTTGGTACCGGAAAAGAATGCTCTTCGTTTGAAGCTCTGCAACTGACTGAATGGCGGTCTTCAAATTCAAAGAACTCGTGCAGGCTTGGCTTGGGTACATTCACACGTATTTGAATATACAAATGTATCTATATTTTTACATATATATATAACTAAAAAAAAATATATATTTATATATGTAAGCCGATCGGTCACGGAAGAAAATACAGGCCCGGAGCCATGAAGTGCGGGTGCAAAGACTTGAATATTTTCTTCATTTTAACTACAAAACAAATGATTTTTAATCTTTTTCTTAAATTAAAGTCTTATTATAAGGCCGAATATGCTAGAGATAAGATTAATGGGGTTTTATTTAAACACAAAATACTAAATATGAAATAAAAATAAAGCAAAACTAAAGCAATAGGCTAAAAACCTTATTTTTTCTATCAGTGTACCAACAAGATTTGAAGTTTATTTTAGAAAGCCGTAGTTTGTATACCCTTGCAGCTTGCGATTCCGCATTTAAAATCGATCATTAATAAATAAGCATAAAATGCAATAATTAAAATTGCTGTGCTAGTGAATATTATGTTAAAAAATTAAAAAATTATATTATAATTATTATTTGTATTTTTTTTTATACAATTTTTATACTAGTTATTTATTGTTCAGAAAGATTACGGCTAGATTGACTAGGCTTTTGATATTAATAAATAATAATAATAATAATAATATTAAAAAATAAATAATATAATATATAACTCTCTCTAAGCGTTGCAAGCTTCTGGCTAAAGTTATGTTACCCAAAAAAAAAGAGAAAATATTTATTCCTCGCTATACGATATGCAGCTTTACCACCAGTACAAGAAACTAAATATGCTGCCTAAGCAAGTTATCAAAGATATTTCCATATTTGCATGTACATATGTATGTACATAATTTGAAAGACTTTTTGATGATATCAAATTTTTAACGATATATTGTACTATATTTATATTGTACTTACTTACCCACAGAATCGGAATACAATTTTTAAAATATTTAAAAACCCTGATTACTTTCTTTTTTTGGCATGCAAACATAAAAAATGAAAACAATTTGTTGACATACTGTATATGTGTTATGTATATTATAACCAGACTTTTGTGTTACAAAGAAAAACTTTTTAAATTAAAATGCTTAAATTGCAATAAAATGGGCTAAAAGGTACCAAAGTTGGATCCATCAATCGACTTTTAAAGTCAAAATCTGCTGCTTTGCTGGTTGATACTTTTGTTTAACTTCTTGGCTAATCGATTTGACCTCTGTTTACGTCCCACAAATCTGCTCAATTTTAACTAAAATAATAAATAATAAATTGAAAAGCTGAACAAGGCAATTTGCTGTCGAGACGCTTGCCCATCCTGACCAGAAACAGATAAGAAAACACTGGTCATTTACCCACCGAAATCAAGACTTGTTGTTAATCTCCGAGCAGATACGAACCCCATTCCATTGGCAATAATATTGAAAAAAAGAAAGTATGTATAAAAGTCTATATATATTTCATTCCCATTAAATTCTTGACATATATTTGATTTAATCCTTGCTTCCTCGTCCCGGCACGCTCTGTGTGATCCAATTCAGATATGGCAGATTGCCGTTCTGAATGGGCAACGAGATGACTTCGGCAACGCTGTATGGATGATTGTCGCGGACGAACTTGCTCAACTCGTCCACGCGTTCGGTGCGCGTTTTAATCATCAAAAGGGATTCGCTGTCCTCGTTGACTTTGCCCTCCCACAAGTAGATGGACTCGATCTGAGGGACAATATTAACGCAGGCGGCCAGCCGCTGTTCGATAATACCGCTGGCCAGCTTCTTGGCCGTTTCCCGATCTGGCGTGGTGACAAAGACCACAGAATTGGTGTCGGCTTGGTAGGACTCCGCGGCTGCTCCTGCTGCTCCCGTGGCCTTGTCGCTCATCTTTGCAGCTGATCTTGGGATATCGAAGAAATGCTGGTTGCTCCTGCACAAACGGCTGGATATCTTGGTAGGTGATGTCCTTGCGATAGTGGATGTGGATGCGGATGCAGATACAGATGCTATAGCGATGCACAGGTTGCTTGCCAAGAGCCAGCGACAGGGCAAGAATTTTCCACAGACAAGATTCTGCATTAGAGCTGTCGAAAATATACCAAAACATTCTGGTGTATATCGATATTTTAAAAATAAAATAAGACTTTCCACTGGGATTGCATTTTTTGACAAAATGCTTAATTTGTCTTTTAAAAAAAGGGATAAAAAAGGGTGAACAATAAGATTAGTTAAAAATGCAAGTGCATCTAACCGATTGTTTCTTTTACTGTTTATTCGATATGTTATCGACCCCACTGGGGAAACAGCTAATTTAAAACTAATTCATTAAAAGAAATACTCATATGTATATGGAAGAATATTTAATAATACATTTGTCTTGATCACATCCAAGGTTGAGAATTGAGCAGGTCAGTTGTTAATGAAAAGTATGAGATTTCAGAAGTCATAGCGGTCGGGCTTTTTCCTGGCCTCTAGGAAAGGCCAGACGACATCGACCAAAGCCTTTGGATGGACCTCAGCCTTCAGCAGCTCGATGCACAGATCTAGTTCCGTCGGCGAGAGACCCGTATTGATGAGGAGTGATATGCCGTGCAGGGCGGCTTGCAACGGCGATGTAGGAGGTGCACACTCAAGATTTGTTGGAGTCTCTGGTGGTGCCTGACTTTTGCCCTGGCCAGTTCCTTGCGACATGGCCGGATTTGAGTTGAGCCTGTGTGAATGCATTGATATGTAATAAATTAAATTATTTTACACTTGTTTGATATTTTATACTTGGCAGGCAATCAAAATAGAATAAAAAACAGTTGTTTACTTTAATAGGGATGTGATTAAAAGCGATTCCATAACCGACAACCGATAAATATTACAATCGATTGTATTGCTGTCGGGTGGCAGCCCCGCGACGATCAGCTGTGCGTGAGCAACGCCAACGCGAATGAATCGTTTTTGCAGACCGCGGTAAAACTAGGAGAAACTACGGTGAAAAGGGCGGCCAGGACAAGCACACTTGGCCAACAGCATGTCCGACGACGAGGAGACGGGCGTGCACCGCCTGGAGGGCACCAGCGGTCAAGAGATGCGTGGCGGCCTGGTAATCCGAAAGCCCAAGGATGGCACCAAGACGACGAGCTCCTCCAAGGTGCCACAAGTCTCCTTGCTGGGCCTCGATAAGCTGGCGGCCAAGCGGCGCACCGAAAAGGAGCGGGCAGAGCGCCTCATCTCCTTCCAGGACACCGAGTTTGACGACGCCGGTGGCGGAAGTTCTACGCCTAACGTCGCCGCCGGCGGAGGATCCAGTGAGTTCGCCTTCAAGAAACCGGACACCAAGAGCTTCGAGAAGCTAAGAGGACAGCTGCGCGAACACAAAGACGAGACGCCTTCGCACACGGGCGGTGTGTCTGAGAAAGCACGCGAACGTCTGCGGGAGCACATTAAACGGGACAAGCAGCGCGGCCGGAATACCAGCTCTTCGTCCAACTTCTCGTCGAACGAGGGCAAAGATCGCGACAGACGGCGGGACAGGGACAGGGACAGAGATCGCGATAGGCGCCGGCAAAGAGACAGAGAACGCGACAGGGACAGGGACCGAGATCGAGATCGCGATCGTTCCGTGTCCGTCCGCAGTGTACACACTCCCCGGGAGCCGGGCACTCCGGGCGGCAGCAGCAGCGGCGGCGTGTCAAACAGCTCTTGGGACGATGACGATGGCGAGGTCAGCCAGCGCAAATCGGATTGGGATATGCCCACACCGCGACGACATGGCAACAGCTCCGGCGATTGGTCTGTAAGAAGCAGCAGCAGCAGTAGCAGCCGGCGGCACCATAATCGGCATGCAGACGACACGGCTCGTCCGACGCCAGCCCATCGCTATAACAATTGGGCCCACGACCGGAAACGGACTGGAGCCACGCCCTGGGGCGAGGATGCAGAGTCGCGAGACCTTTGGGAGGAGGAGCAGCGGCGCCTGGATCGCGAATGGTACAACATCGACGAGGGCTATGACGACGAGAACAATCCGTTTGCCGGCGCCAGTTCCGAGTATTTCCGCAAGCGTGAGGAGCAGCTGGAACAGAAGCGAACGAAGCGGATAAGCGCCCAGCAGAGGCAGAACAACAGAGACAACGAACTGTGGGAGCGGAACCGGATGCTTACCTCCGGCGTGGTCACTTCGATCAGCGTGAATGACGACTTCGATGAGGAGGCACTGGAGAGAGTGCACCTGCTGGTGCATCACATTATACCACCGTTCCTTGACGGCCGCATTGTGTTCACCAAGCAGCCGGAACCGGTGGTGCCCGTCAAGGATCCCACCTCCGACATGGCACTGTTGGCGCGCAAGGGTAGCGCCCTGGTGCGCACCTATCGGGAGCAAAAGGAGCGTCGCAAGGCTCAAAAGAAGCACTGGGAGCTGAGCGGCACCAAGCTGGGCAACATTATGGGCGTCCAGAAGGCCCAGGACGAGGAGGATGCAAAGTTCGACAAGAGCAACGATACAGCCGACTATCGCAAGGATCAGAAGTTTGCTGACCACATGCGCGACCAGGACACGGGCGGCAAGAGTGATTTCTCGCGCAAGAAATCGATTTCGGAGCAGCGACGCTTCCTGCCTGTCTTCGCCTCGCGCCAGGAGCTGCTCAACGTGATACGCGAGAACTCGGTCATTATAATTGTGGGCGAGACGGGCAGCGGCAAGACCACGCAGCTAACCCAGTATCTGCACGAGGACGGCTACAGCCAGCGGGGCATGATCGGTTGCACTCAGCCGCGTCGTGTGGCGGCCATGTCGGTGGCCAAGCGCGTCTCCGATGAGATGGACACCCAGCTAGGTGAGGCCGCAAAAAGATGATCCTATATGTTTTCCTCTACAATTGTTCCTGTTTAACCAGGTGAGGATGTGGGCTATGCCATTCGATTTGAGGACTGCACCTCGGAACGCACGGTCATCAAGTACATGACGGATGGTATCCTGTTGCGCGAGAGTCTACGCGATCCGGACCTGGACAGCTACTCGGCCATCATCATGGACGAGGCCCACGAGCGTTCGCTGTCCACGGATGTGCTCTTCGGCCTGCTGCGTGAGGTGAGTTTTTTGGAAGATTTATATTTTTCACCTCGTTTTTGTTTCCTTTCGGTTTCTGTTTTTACAAACCAAAATATATATTGTTTTCTTATCCGAAATTATTTAAATATTTTTACGTGTCTTAAAATACTTTGCATTCCAAACGCAAATGAGTTTTGCTTTAATTTTTAATTTTTCTTATCACATTTTCATATTTGAAAATCATTTTGAAATGTATTTAAAGGAAATTCCTGTAAAGCTTATAAGGAAACCTTACTTGCATTCAATTTTGAAGAAAAGCAAACGATTATTTATCGATTTTATTCATTATTATTATTTATCGATATATTAAACCCAGAATCAATTTACTTCACATATAACACATTTTCACATATAACACAACGGTAAAATAATCAATTTAATTAAAAAAAAAATCTCAAATTATTTTAAATTAAATTTAAACCATTAGTTAATATTTAGTAGTTTCAAACCCCTTTTAACCAATCCATTGATATTTTGCCCATGAAAAAACATCTTGTTGTTTTTCGCTTGTTAAACATTTAATATTTAATATCAATATAAAGAATTTTACAAACGTTTTACATATTTAATTTTCATTCCACATTGTCGAAATGTATATATATAGAGGCAGATACATATAAATATTTTATACATTTTACAAAAACTTCAACTTAAAAAATAAGTAATAATATAATAGTATGTGTATGTATGTATTTGTATAGCTTACGAACTGCTGTTCATTTTGTTTTTTTTTTTTTTTTTCTGTTTTGTATTGTAAATTGTTCTCACTGCATATTCTCTTCAAAATAAAAAACGCGCTTTTGAGAGAGTCCGTAATGCGTCGTCTTAGGTTTTTTTTTTTTTTTTTGATATAGTAAATTTACACAACGAAACATTTCGAATGTTTGATTGTTACTACAATGCTTAAGAATATTCATGCTACGTAGAGTTTCTTAATTCTTACGCTTAAACAACAATAATAAAGAACAACTTAAAAATTGCTTTGCATGTGTGTTTGCTTTGCCACTCACAATGTATATAAATACAATACATATATATATATAATGTATATTAATTCCATTAAAGGTCAACAAAAAATGATTTGACAAAAAAAAATAAAAAGAAAACAAATATTTCATATAAGTCTTTTCGAATTTCTCACAGTGTGTGTGTGTGTGTGTCTCTCTTTCTCTCATTCTGTGTCCATATAAGTATATGATACACAATTATAAATACAAAAGTATTTAATACATATATTGTAGCTTGAGTTGCAACAGCTCTACAATCATGGGCGGGACTGTAAATGAGTGTGTTTTGTGTGCTGTCTGTGTGTGTGCTTTTATTTTGCTCTACTTTTTGCTTCATTTTATATTTATTTTAATTGTTTATTTTTTAATACTGCCAAAAACAAAGTATAAATACGAAGAATTTTCATTGGGTTTATAAATATTACGATTATTTTTTGCATGTTTTGGGTTCTTTCCACACACACAACCCTTGGCTCGTTCTTAATCCATAAATAATCTTATCAACTGAATTTACGCTTTAATACTTCTTCTCTGTGTTGTGTAAAATCGTTCTGTGGCAGCAGCACCAGTAGAGAATTTTCTTTGATCAATTTTCAAATATCAAGTTTTCAAGCTTAGAGCTTTTCTTTTATTTTGCTTGTGCCAATTGCGTTCTTTTTGGTCTATTATTGCTATTCAGCACCAACAACATGCCCGCATTCATGCCAACGCTGCCCCACTTCATGCACTCCGACATCTGCAAGATAGATTCACCGTGTAAGACATATGGCACACTCAGGGTATACGTACGTCTCATAGGTTGGCAATATAAAAGGCGGAACGCTGGCCGGAATAAGTGGAAGTACAACTAATAATAATCATAGACTTTTCCTAATTTATCACAACTCGAAATATGACAAGAAAAATATAATAAATAATATAGTGAAAAATACATATTTGGTATAGCAAAAGTTTGAAGTTTAACTGGAAAATCTGCTTAAAGCTGGGATATCGAAATTTTAAATATTGAAAAATATTGAATTAATCGAAAAATATCAGATATAAGTTATTGAAATTTAGTTTTGTTAACGATAATATTGGTCCGATATATTAAACAAAATATCGGTTTATCGCACTGTATATCGGTTACGTTAAAATACCAAATTTGTATATCGACAGAAGGCAGATATGTTTCATTTTTCCATTTCGATCATAGCCTTTTGTTTTTCCTATAAGGTTTAAAACAAAATTATCAAATTACCTTGAATTTTAAACGTACAAAGTATTGGAATAGAAAAAAAACCAATATCTTATATAGTTTAAAAATTCCGATAATTAATAACTGGAAATATGAAACAAGCCTGGCCATCTGCCTTTTCTATAATAACTGCAAAACTCTCATAAATATATGTAATATATATACAAAATGTAATGCTTTCTGTACCATATAGAATAGATAATGATCGTGAGGAGGATCTCACGAAATGCGGGGAATATAAGAGGGGTGCTGCAAGGAGGATGCATATTCGGTTATTTTTATGATGAAACTTCCATTTGGGGTTAACATCTACATACATAAAATTCCTTCTCCTTTTTTTACAATTTTTTTTTTTGAGCAAAAAGCCAGAACAAAGGGGAAAGCATGAATAATATTCAGTGGTTATACAGAAAAATGGCAATGATTCGTTCTCCGGTTAAACCTCTGAAACAAATTTTTGTGCATGAGTTGGTCTGAAAGTTTGTTTTTGGTCAGTGTAGTGTGTGTGTGTGTGTTTTATGTTTTTACATTTTTTTTTTCGATGCTGCAACTATAACAATCAATATATGTATGTGAATGGTTGGGTTGGTAGTGGCGCAGGAGCAGGAGGTGGGAAGGAGGAGGGGATAAGAGGATTGGCAATTATGTTGGTCTCCGAATCGGCGATATATATATATATTTTAATTATTTTTGCTGGCTGTTTTTGGGCTCCGCCGCTTATTAATTGATCAGGTGCAGTAGCACATGATTGGCACTCGTCGTTACCTGTCGCTTCCGCAGATCCTGCTGACGACTTCCATACCGACACCAGTAGACGAAGTGCTTGTTGTTGTTCCACAAACTCTGTTTGGCCTTTCTCGCCACAGACACCTAAGAATATGAATTTCAAAAACGCTTAGTTTATATTTAAAACATATAAAAAGTGCCTGCAGTCTAATCATATAAGAAAAGTCGATGGTAAAACAAAACTATCGCAAACGGCTCGTAAATTCATTTAAAATTATATAAGTTCGCGAACGGACTCAAAAAAGAGCGTTTAGTGAATAAAAACCGAGCGACATAATTGTTCTCTCTTTGTATGGTCAGTCTTAATCAATTTAAAACTGTTTGCAATAATTTTGCATTACCATAGAAGGCTCGCAAAAGATCCGTTTTCGAGCTATCGAAAATTTAACTTTCACTGCCACTAACTTTCAATTGCTGATAGAAATCAACAGAGGTTTCTCTAAGGCTATTATCATGAACTCTGACAGAATCATTAACCTTCAATACCGATTCTATATTTGGAAAAGAAAATGTATGGGTATATGTAATTATTAATTGTATTATTATATATCTCACCTGATTGCGTATATCCTTTTCGTTGTGCGGGACTTTCTCCTTGTCGGCGAAATTGTTAATACGCAACTCCCAGCCATGGCTCCATATATCGGCAAGTGACATTTTAATTAATTTATAGGTCCCATTCTCACGTATTTTCACAGAAAATATCTCAATAGTTTCGGGCTTGGGTTTATTGTCTGCAATCAAAATGGTTTTAAATTATAAATTAGACGTCTGTGTGCACTTAACCTCTATTACATCAATTCAATTCAGGCAATTTAGTGCCGGAAGCAACTGCACTGGCAGTCTGACCCCATATGCATATAATATTCGCTTAATAACATATCTCAATTGATTTTGATTTTCGATTAAAGATCGATCGACTGATTTCTAGAAGCAAACTGCAATTAAAATCATTTTAACGACAAACATTCCGGTATGAAATATATATAATATACAAATGTATATTAAGAGAAAGAACTAGAAAGAACTTTGGAAGCAACTTAGATAGTATTTTAATATTTATTTTTACTGTATATTTTACTTAATGTTACCTATTAATTATAGGAAATTATTCACCATTGTTCATTTTAATTTGCAATCAATTGAATGCTCTATTGAACAACCATAAAGTTTTATAAATAAAACTGATGCGAACGTTGTGTAAATTCAGAGCCTGTACTGCATAAAAGATGTGTCACCTTTGGCTAGGGAGGGCAGGAAATGTGAATATATCAACTCTCTATCGGTCTACGTTTAATTTTAAAAATATTAGACAAAAAAAGTATATTAAAAATTTAAAATTTAAAAATCTAACAAATATTTGATAAGATATTTGTTTGATATTATCGATCATGTCGATATTTTAATGTTAAATGCGATCTTTCGATAATTCCAATTGCCACATATTTCACTTTACGATATTTTAGATATGATATCGAGAACTGGTCGATAAATTCCCTATTTATATTAATCTCTACAAGCGGTATTACCACCACTTGATACATAATGTGTACATGGTTTATAGCCGTACTACATATGCCTTTCGGTAATGCCCCTCTTTATTGCAAGATAATCAATCACTATTGATAGTAAACTTCACCTTCCGTGGGTAGGGGTAAGGTAGGGCAAGGGGGATTGTCCTACGTGACACGGAGCCATTCTAGAAATCTGTTTCATAAGAACGCAGGCGCATTGCGCACTGCGATTCCCCCTGCTACGGTACTAATGGGTGTGGATTGGTGGGTGGATGGGTGTGTGGTACTCGGGGTAATCGGACAAGTGCTGGTAATTTACCATAGGACAACTATCAGTGACGGGCTGGTGACCAAGTGGCGTGGAAAGCGATTAACCAGAATGCCGGAATGCAGCGTTTTATCGATTGCCGGGACTTTAGCGCAATCCTCCCAAGTCGTGACAATAATTATGATAATTATTACCGATCTATTTGTACATTTTTCTTGCTACATAGTTGCACAAAATGCGTCTTATTTGTACTTTTTGAGTTAAAAAAAAACAACTCAAAATAAGGGAATAAGGGAGTAAAGAATTTAAAGATTAGCACATCTTAATTGTGTTAGTTTTTATACAGAGTTACGTTTTGGTTTTTAAGTTCTGTTCGCTGAAGTAAAATTTCTTTCTGAGCTGAAAAGCTTACTTCCATTTCCATTATCATGGATATTTACACACATACGCTAATTTCCACACTACATCACGGTACTCATTAATGACTCAAAAGGCTTTATCTTCTGGCAAAATCAAGTATTTGTCCCTTGGTTACAAATTTTAAAATATTTAGGTAATAAATCAATGGTAGGAATCATATTTGATGGATGATTAAAGCTCCCAATATCATTGTCAGTACGTAAAAACATTCTAACTGTTTAATTAAGGTTAACCCGCACTTTTTATACAATAAAAGCTTGAGGAAGCCTCTCTGCGGTTCTATCTTCACACCCGCTGCTGTGGTCTATACTCACACCTCTCCCATATAAGGTGGCTGCCACTCGAGTGGTGGGTTATTGGCCAGCAGCATAGGCAATGCAACAACTGTGTGGGCGTGGTGAGTATGCAAAACATGCAACTGGCACACTCACCCGAGAGCAGGGGCAACACACAGGCAATGCGCAAAAAAAATCCCGGCAGAGAGCCGCCGGCTTTGTCAAGTTTTTTCTTATTTATCTGCCACCCAACCGCCCAAGTTTTAGCTGTTTCACTGATGTACATATCACCCTTAGGGGGTTTCCACTGTACCTCTTCCTCCCAATTCCCGGGTACTTGATATTCTATTTGTAAATAAAAAAGGTTTCATGCGAGTTTGCATTCGATAAAGAGTTAAAGGTACTTCTTTCAAGTGTCTACAAAATCCTAAAATAAGTCAAACTAACTAAAGAAGTTGGGTAAGGTTGCTAACATCATAAACTTGCAAGCTATCAAGTTTCTATTTTAAGGCTATAAATATATGAACATAATTTCTTAGTTTTTAGCCTTTTTTTAAGTGTTTAATAGATGTTTTTTTCTCATCTAACCACTTTGTTTTATTTCATAATCACACAAATGCAATTTTATAAAGTCAGTATATGGACTGTCATCATTGTTCTGCTCATCTACAGTACAGTTAAAGCCAAAAGAATAGCACCAATAGCGTTTAATATTTTTTTGTGTGAAAATACTAAGAAAACGCAAATAAATCACTGAAAATTAAGCTAGAATAATAATTAAAAAAATAAATAAATAAAGTAAGACAACCAAAAGAAAAAGTTGAGTAATATCATTTACTATATACTATAGACTCTACGGTATACAAAGCTATAATTAGTGCTAATATTTTAACCGCTGCTCTATGTAAACATATTTCGACTGGAAGGTGAAGCCAGGTACCTTCAAAATGCATTATGTGCATAATTCTGGAATGTTGTAGCAACTTTTTGGGGCGGCATTGTGAATGGCTTCTGCCAGACGTCGACTGCGAGGCAAACTGCGCTGCCAGCAGCGCACTTGATAAGTTGGTTGTTGTTGTAGTTCTTAGTCTTGTTCTTGTTGGATTTTCGATAAGATAAAAGCACTGCCCTTGTATACACATACACACACATCTATGAATATTTATATATATAATTTACACATACACTTGGTTGTGTTGTTTGTTTATTGAATGACATTTTAGAATTTCACTCGTTGGCCAAAAAGAGATTAGTTTAATTGCCCCTCTGACGTCTAGAGTTGTGATTAATCATCAACTTTAAAGCTATTGGTGAAATACTCCGGTAAATTTCCAGCATCTGGGTCTTGAAACTCTCTTATTTGTTTATCAAGACCTCATTTAAAAGACAACATTTAAAATGAAATAAATAAAAGAACAAAACTGTAGGAATGATAAGAATGAAACTCTAAAAATGAATGAAGTCTAAAAAAAACCTTAGTGTAACAGCTTTTCTTCTAATCATCGATTGCCCTACATTTGCAGTTCTTTCCATAGAGTAACTAAAGCCATAACTAACCATAGAAGATAACACGAAAGATTAAACAAGTCAATGGGGGAAAAAAACCAAAAACAACTTCATTAATAAATATGAATTTCTACTAAGAATTAAAATACGAAATGTCACAATATAAAAATAATATTTATGTGTATGGAAATTAGTAAGAACAACGATTTATTTGAAATTTAAATAAAATATGAATGAAACAAAAATAATATTGGGTTATTGGTGCATACGATAATAATAATAATTAATTAATATGTGATTTCAATTTTTAAACAATAGCCTCCTCCCAGCACTCTAATTTTCGATAAACTCTCAACTATTCAATAAAATTCAGCCTTTCCTAAGGCTCTCAAACGTCTTACGTCGAGCCAACTTAATCATAAATCTGAAACTACATATCCAAAAATATACAACAGATAAAATGATATTTAAAATAAACCTGCCTAGATTAGCTCGGCTGATGCAAAATAAATAAAACCACCAGTATTGCAAAAAATAATGTAAAAATGTCCTCAATTTGTTGCTGTTTTTGCTGCTTCGTAACATTTTCCACTCAACCTCTTGTATGGATTCTCTGCCATCTGGAGTGGTTTTATACCTACAAGCTCTCCTCAAGCACTCACCTTTGGCCAACTTGCAGAGAACGATTCCATACCAGGAGGCCACTGGTGTCTCGTTCTCATCCTGCGTCTCAAGGAAGCTGCTTCCGTTGCGCGTTATGACCAGCAACGGCGTTGGCGGGTGTGGCGGACAGTCGAGCTCCAGGGAGTCCACACCATCGACGGAAGAAGCGTCACCGGTGGAGGAGGCCCCGGCCATTGCAGCAGCTGCTGCCGCAGCAGCCGCCGCCTCGGCTGCGGAGCTGCTGCGTATTTCCACAATGAAGCCACATTCGACGACGGCGCAAAAGATGCGCTGCTCCGCCGGTTTAAACCACTTGGATTCGCGTAGCTTTTGAACGGCAACACTGCTGCCAAATGTGGCGCCGACCACGCCGGGCTTTTGTGTATGCGGTGCCAGTGGGTGCAGGCGATGGAGCTGCTGTTGCTGCAGCGGTGGCGGCCAGTTGGAGGTGGGGGAGCTGGGAGCTGACTGCGAGTAGACCCCGCCGCCGGCAGGTTGCACCGCCGGTTGGTTGTGGTTGTTGTGACCCTGCAGTGGCCACCACTTGAGCGAGCTGACAAAGCTGTTGGAACGGTTCATCAGTCTGTGTTCGCTGGTTCGTTCGTGGGTGTGTGGTTGTGGGTATAAAGAAGGCGCCCAACTTTCACTCGGAAAAAAATAAATGGGAAATCGAAATGCACTTTTCCGCGCGTTTTTCTTTCGAGTCCTTTCCGCTCACTTCCCACTCGCTCGCTCTGTTTATTTACTCAACTCGGTACAACTCAACGCAACTCTTTGCCACGCTTCGTTCCAGTTTTAGTTTATATCACTGTTTTTGTTTCGAAGTAAGAATACGAGTTATTGCCCTGGCTTTTCGTCTTGCTGCTTGTTTTCGCTCGTCGCTTTCTGCCTATTTGCTGCGAGCGTGCAGCTTTTATATGGCCATATAACGAGAGAGGGACAGAGAGCGAGAGCGCTCGCCAGAGACACTGTGTTTATGCGGAGCAGAGTGCATGTATTCGGTTCATGAATTTTACGCCAACTGTGAATTCGATATCAATATATGAAAGTTAAGACAGAAAATAAATAAGAAATACTGGAAGAACTGGTTGCTGGGTTGAAAAGAATTTATTTTAGCTTACTTGCTCATATAAACATTTCACGTATTCTAGAAAACGCGAAGTACGGCGCATGACCTTCGTCAGAGAGAGCCAAGCACACTGAGAGAGTGCTTGTTTTGAGGCAAATCTAATGAATACGGCTCTCTTTTAAGTTGGTGAGTTTGTAGGTGGTGGGTTTGGCATTCCGTTATGCTGTGTTGCTCTCAATCGCCTCCTCTCCATGCAGGGTGTTATAAATGCAGTCAAAAGTTTGGGAAAAGGAAAACCCACCAAAACCGTCGTCTGCATGTAAAAGGCATTATGTTTGGAGCTTATGTATATTTATTTATTTCTACAAGTTCATACAGACTTAGACTGCAATATTTTTAGATTAAGGATAAATAAAGTATACATTACACATTTGGTACAAACACTCTATGATTTTCTATGATTACTCGACTTAACTAAACATCTTGGAAGACTTAATGTAGAAAAGTGTAATTAGTGTTTATTTTAATTTCAAACTGGTTTTCCAACTCATATACAGCTATTCTTAGTAGCATTTAAGCAATTTAACGATTTATTAACAGTAATATTTTTTATAAATTAAATATGTTTGAATACTGTAAATATAAAATGAAATATAAATATAACTTTGAGAAATTTAAAATCAAGTTACTCAATATACAAATACACATGTACATATTTATATCCCGGTAAAAAGTAACACATAACCCTCGCTAGGTGATTGATGTGTGTGGGAGTATATTGGTTAATGGTTTGTTGTTTTCGATTCGTTTGGGGTTATTAGCAGATCCCGAGTCGCCGGTTGCGATTGCTGTCATGTGATTACCCCCATGTGCCGACATGTTGTGAAGCTTTTTATTTGATCGAATTTTATTATTTGCATTTCTGCATTTCAACTCGATACCTTTTATTATACCTTTATTATTCCTCGATATCAGGTCATGATTGCTTTGTAAAAATTCTTAGCAATCGTATAGTGTTCGGTGGTCTTGTGTTTTCTCTTAGTTCTCTCGATCTTGTGATAAAATTAGCTTTAAGGTGGCTGATTAAAGAAACTGTGCGAAATGATTGATACAAAGATTCAGAATTTCGGAGCACCTAAAAATAAATTCTTGCGCCTTGCAAAATGGAGACACACGGCTGTTATTTATATTTTAGCAGCAATATTTGATAATATTTTAAGATTACTCTTCAAAAATGTAGGTCAAAGATCTAAAGAATCCCCTACTTACCCTATGGAACTTGTATTTTAACCTCCACTGTTTGCCAGGGTATGACACAGTGATGGGCCGTTGGCTAGGCTTACCGCTAATTAGACGCTCAGAACATCTCGCCAATAGCCAACAAATAACAACAATGCAAACCTCTTCTCCACCTTTCCCCCCCTTTCTTCCATCTTGCCTTTCCGCGACGTTTTCCGCCGGCAGTCAAGGTTAGAAACTATAAATAAATATGGAGAAAAATCAACAACAACAAAAACCAAGCCAATCAAACAGCAACAAAAACAACAACAACAACAACTAGTTGCAAAAAAAATCTATTTTTAGCTAACAGAGCAGCGAATCGGAATCGGCGACTGTAAATAGAGTAAATGAAAAACTAGAAACTAAAAATAAACGTTAAATGTGTGTCGATGCTTTTAAGTCGAACTTAGAAGTGATCTTCCGTTTAATATAATAAACAAAAAATAGTATGGCAAAAATTCGGCAAAAGAGATATGGAATCGTAATTGGTATCAACAATAAGGTCTGAATGAAGCTCAAAGTCTGGATATTACCAGATATCGAAAACACTTGCCTTCGCTTGGTGAATGCGTAGCGCAAAAGCCTTTAAGTTCCAAACGAAAATAAACGAGTTCCGTTGCCACAGGTGCCGCCGGCACTGCGATACCATCGACACTCCGCATGCAAATATGAACTCGAACTCGTACTGGTACTACTTACATATACGAGTATCAAGATACTGAATAAGCAAGTGGATTTCCAGCTAGATGGATATGATTCCATTTGTCACCGTTCTAAGCGCAAACTTAGCGTAGTGACACTTTTATTTATTCGTCGTTTTTCCATTTTCCGCCCCCTTCATTAATAATGTATGCAACCCGAATCGGATGCCCATCGTGCAATTGCACTTGAATAAAGGTATAAATAAAAACACTGCTGGCTTCAGGTGGCTATTTGTTGTTTCTCTATTTAGTAAACACACAAGAAAGGAGGCGGCGACACTCAAAATTAGTAAACAAAACTGGTAGCAAAGTTTAAATACCCTTTTATTAAAAAAAATATATGCATGTAAAAATTCGGAGCAATTGCAATTGCCTATTTTTTGCTTTTGTAACTTGAGAGAAGTTAACATCTACTCTCTTCTCTGTCTCTGCCAGCTGCGGACGCGACGTCGCTGCCAGCATTCTTTCGGTGTCTATTTTTAGAAATTTCTATAGTCAGCAAACGAGACACGAGCACGACAAAAAAAAACAAACAACAACAAAATAAAATAAAAACCATAAACATATGCTAAAAGCGGACAAGCGGACGTCGAGGCTTTCTTAAGCGGGACTTTTCATATGGCGGAAGTTTTTCCAAGCAGCTGTTTGAGCCTTAATCGAATTTAAAAACAAAAACCAGCACGAGGAAAGAGGTGTTATTTTGGTTTGTTGGCCGGTCCGGGCTACTCTCTTTCTGTCTTTTTTTATACCAGCCTCTCTTAAGTTGTCTCTTTGTGGACTCTTTTGTTCCCACTCCGTCTCTCTATCTGATTCTCTGTCTCTCTCTTCGTGCACAACTTTGGTTAAAGAACCGTTTATTTGTCTTATTTGTTGCTTTAATTTTCTGCACATAACTCGTTTGCAGCAAAAAATAAGCAAAGAGAGCTCGAGTTCGTGGCGTTGTTTTGATATTTATTCAACAAAATGTGCTGAATGTGTGTTTTGCATATTCTCCTTTTGTTTTTCATTCCACCGCTTTTTTGTTCGTGCTTTTGCGAATTTTTGCTTGTTGTGTTTACATCTTGCGCTTCGCCTCAGTTAAAGTCTATATTGTATGTGTGTATATATGTACATATGTACATTGTATGTATGTACATATGTAGTTTTTGCCAAAAAGAAATAAATTTCTACTACGTCACACGTCTTGCACACCTGTGATTTGTTTATGCCGCCGGCCACACCTCCAAAAGGGAAGCCCAAAGCGTAGTAAAAGAAAAACAGAGCAATACTTTGATTCTCTCAAGTTTTTTTTTTTCAGCCAAAGTGTCTGTACCCCTGCCGCTCTCTGGCGAATCATAGGAGACATTTTTTCGCCATCTTCTTTACTTCGCCCTTTCGTTTTTGTACATATGTATGTATGTACATACATACATACATATTCGGAGACTTGTGTCACGGAAAACTGAACGAAAAAGGCTTTACATTTCATTTCCAGTTTATTTATGTTGGGGAAATATGTACAATATGTATTGTTATTAAAGATAATTTAATTTAAAAATAAATATGTGTATGTATGTATACATATTCGGTTTCTGATAACATAAAATGAGCTGTATGTAATCGCACGTTGCACACATTTTTAATGTCTCGCCGGAACCTGTTTGAGGTTCATCACACTCGCATAATTCAGCCGACGGAATCGGAATCCAGTACCGCCCCCACAAATGATCACCCACCCACCGAAACCTGCCCCCCAGTGTTTCGGACTCACCTCCAGCGACCTCGAGAGCATTTTGCATTTCGCCTCAATGCAAACGCTCTGTAAATCACATCTGCCGCATTTTTAATTGCCAACAGTGGCGGTCAAAATAATGCACACCCCAGGCTAATAAAATAATATTAAAAATAATATTTTAACATTCGAATTTTTTAGAAATGACTAAGGTGTATTTTAATTTGTTTTTAATTCATTTAAATAAATTACGTTATTATTTTTTATATTTAAATATACATTTGTATAAAGTATTTACATTATAGAATAATATTGGATATTACAGGTACATAGATTATCCTTAAAATAGCTGTTTTCAGTGTTAGAATTTTAACTGTGACTGTAATATATAATCAGTCTATTGGCGCCAGGAAATGCATCTGTTTGTATCTAGACAAGGTTTTTCAAATATTTTTTGGGGGCTAATGCCACACAAACATAAAAATTTTAGTAAGTTAATTAAAAGAAAAATAAATTTTGTAATTTCGGAACTGAAAGTTACAGTTAGGTCGAATTGACTGGTGATAATTCTCATTCTATTCTTCTGTTTAAAGTGCAGTCACTTTGGATTGCATTCATGAATTTATTTATGCATTTATTTATAAAATTGGATTGTTGACATCTTGAAACTTTTTGGCAGCGTGCCTGTGAAAAATAAAATTATTTAGTTTAAATGTCCTGCTCAATATCACATATGTACATATGTATGTACATATGTTGGCCAATAAATAAAATAAATGTTTGCAAACCGCTGCTTTTGTTGTTATTTATTTTTGCATTTCTGTTTTTCATTCCGATTAAATGGGCATTTAAGGGCATTATCATCTGCTTGGGTACAAGTATTTTGTTCTCTCGCAAGCTTCCTGTTTCTATAATAAGATCATGTGCAAGTGTGTCATATAGATAGGGTTTGCCCTTGGCTGATTGATTGCTCTGTGCAGTTCTTTGGCCAGAAAGTGCACTCTCGATTGTTTAGAATTACCGAAAGTCGAGTGGTCTTATCGGGATCTAAAATTGTCCTATCCTCTAGCTACGGCGCCATAGCTGATATTGTTTTACGACTTCAATCGAATCAATTGGTTTTACAATACACCACTCAGGCAGATATAGAATAGAGCTCGTGATCCCGACTACTCGTAGAGTACATTGCGTTATCAAGGACATTCTGTCCTGTGGTTTATGTTTTTCAGTTTCCCTTCCCTGTTTCCTTCGCTTTCAACGGCACTTTGCCTGCGTGTGTGTTTGCACGTCCGCCGCTAACTCTCTTACTCCCACTTGGCTCTCTTTTGTTCTCTTTTTATTTATGTCTTTCCGTTCCGTGCAGGTGTAGTGTGGTGGTGGTGAATTTCTTGAGGCCGGGCAAGCTAAATAAAAGAGAGAGGCGACCACTCCGAAGCTCCGGGCTCTCTTAAATTTTGTTTAAAAGCCTGCAAAGAGAGCGCTCTAGGGCCAGCCGCTCTCTTTTGCACGATTCAGCGACGCCGCTGAAGGTTTGTGTGCAAGAAGGCCAATTTCGCTATTACATTTATTTTTTTATTTTAACATATCTTTTATTTTAAATACTTATTGATTTATAAATTTATTTTTTATAATTTTTGAATGACATATGTGTATGTATTTATCAACTTTTTTTATTTAAATAAAATCTAACAAACGCATTAATTGCACTTGTATACAAATACAATCCATATTCGAGATCAGCTGTCTTTGCTGCCGCTACGATCGCCACAAAAACAAAACAAAAGCGGTGACCAGCACAAAATATAAAAATTGCATTTTTTGGTGCTTGCGCTTGCGCACACATACGCGCTTGCGTGTCTTGTATTTACTCATACAAGCAAGCACATTCTATTTTTAGATTTTTACGCTCTCAACTTTGGGAGAGCGGGAGAGCGCGATTGCACGTTGCATCAAAAAATGAAGCCTCAAATTTGTCTTTGCGGTGCAGTTATTGCAAATGGAGCATAACTGCTTTTATTTAATATTATATCTGTACATAAATTTTAAATTGTTTTGTTACAAACTAAAGTTAAGGTGTAAACATATTATTTACTAATATTATTGCAAATATTTTTGTACACTTATAGATCGTGGCCCGGCGACATGACCTGAAGCTAATCGTGACCTCCGCCACAATGGACTCGACCAAGTTTGCCACATTCTTTGGCAATGTGCCCACTTTCACCATACCGGGACGCACATTTCCCGTGGACGTGATGTTCAGCAAGAACACCTGCGAGGATTATGTGGAATCGGCGGTGAAGCAAGCGCTACAGGTGCACCTGACGCCCAACGAGGGCGACATGCTCATCTTTATGCCCGGCCAAGAGGACATCGAGGTGACGTGCGAGGTGCTGGAGGAGCGACTGGCGGAGATTGAGAATGCCCCGGAGCTAAGCATACTGCCCATCTACTCGCAGCTGCCGTCGGATCTGCAGGCCAAGATCTTTCAAAAGTCCAGCGACGGTGTACGCAAATGTGTGGTGGCCACCAACATTGCGGAGACATCGCTCACCGTCGACGGCATTATCTATGTGATCGATTCCGGCTACTGCAAGCTGAAGGTCTACAATCCGCGCATCGGCATGGATGCCCTGCAGATCTATCCCATCTCGCAGGCCAATGCCAATCAACGAAGCGGTCGAGCCGGTCGCACGGGTCCCGGCCAGGCGTTCCGGCTCTATACGCAGCGCCAGTACAAGGACGAGCTGTTGGCCCTCACCGTGCCGGAGATTCAGCGCACCAATCTGGCCAATACGGTGCTGTTGCTGAAATCCCTGGGCGTTGTCGATTTGCTGCAGTTCCACTTTATGGATCCGCCGCCCCAGGACAATATCCTCAATTCGCTGTACCAGCTGTGGATCCTGGGAGCGTTGGATCATACGGGTGCTCTCACAACGCTTGGCCGCCAAATGGCAGAGTTCCCGCTGGATCCGCCCCAATGCCAAATGCTGATTGTCGCCTGCCGCATGCATTGCAGCGCCGAGGTTTTAATTATAGGTGAGCCATATCTTGGGTGGGGCATCCTCCCTTATCCTGATCTTATTCGTAACCCTTTATTCTCTTTAGTTTCCATGTTGTCCGTGCCCTCGATCTTCTACCGACCGAAGGGACGCGAGGAGGAAGCGGATGGCGTGCGCGAAAAGTTCCAGGTGCCGGAGTCCGATCACCTTACCTACCTCAACGTGTACCAGCAGTGGCGCCAGAACAAGTAAGTGTAGTCCCCGCCAGAAATTAGCATTGGAACCCATGTAACCCTCTTTAATCCCTATAGCTATAGCTCGTCGTGGTGCAATGAGCACTTTATCCACATCAAGGCGATGCGCAAGGTTCGCGAGGTGCGCCAGCAGCTGAAGGACATCATGACCCAGCAGAATATACCCGTGAAGAGCTGCGGCACCGACTGGGATGTTGTGCGCAAGTGCATCTGCTCGGCGTACTTCTATCAGGCGGCCCGCCTCAAGGGTATTGGTGAGTATGTGAACCTGCGGACGGGCATGCCCTGCCATTTGCATCCAACCTCCGCCTTGTATGGCCTGGGCACCACGCCGGAGTATGTCGTCTATCATGAACTGATCATGACCGCCAAGGAGTATATGCAGTGTGCCACGGCCGTCGATGGCTATTGGCTGGCGGAGCTGGGTCCTATGTTCTTCTCCGTCAAGGAGTCTGGACGCAGTGGACGCGAGAAGAAGAAGCAGGCGGCCGAGCATCTCAAGGAAATGGAGGAGCAAATGCTGCAGGCGCAGCACGAAATGGAGGAGCGTAAGCAGCAGGTGGCACAGCGGGAGGAGCAGCTGGCCGCCAAGCAGGAGATAGCCACGCCGGGCAATGCCACGCCGCGTCGCACGCCAGCCAGGATAGGCCTATAAGCCAAGCGATTCCATCTTCGATCGTGCTATATATATTTTTCATATAAATTCAACAATATTTTCTTTTTTTTGTTTACCTTAAAACCTAATAAAGAATATTTGTGAAGCGCAAGCGAAGCTCAGGAGGAGGAGGAGGCGGGCTACGCCAGGATGTGTGGCTCCCATCCCATTCACCATCAGGATACACTGATTGTCCTGCAGCCGGTGGGTGTCACTGCAGGTGCACTCGCCATAGTGGCACACCATGGCAACGGGGGCATTGTCCTGCTTCGCCACAGGCTCCATCCGGCAGTCACCATGATGGCGACAATAGGCTCCAAAGGCCACGATGGGCTCACAACTGATGCGATCTTTGTGACCGTTGACATCCTCCTCAATGTCGCTCTCTTTGGGCACAGCGTTGGCTACCCTTTTGGGGTAATGTGTGGCCCGACAGGTGCAGCGATGATCCTGGCACTGGGCAGAGCCCCCAAGGGTCACCTGGCAGGGTGCACTGTGATCGCAGCTGCTGCCGTACGTCGAGCCCGCTATGCACTTGGTCATGTTTTGGTTGTGGACGTAGTTTTCTGCGCAGGCGCACTTCTCCACCTTCGGCAGGCACAGAGAGGCGCCGCAGGTGCCACAATCGGTGCTTAGCCGGCAGCTCGATTCTATGGGAAAGGCATTTTAATGCTGAATTCATATATGTAAATAGAGGCCAACTTACGTAGCACGGCCAGGCAGCGTCCCTCGTGGAGCTCGAAGTTGGACCGACAAAGGCAATGGCCCTCCAAACACATGCTGAACTTGTCCGCCAGCTGGCATTGCCGCAGCGATTCGCATGCTCCACCATGACGGACCGCCTCGGGAAGGCAGCGCCTGCGGTCTGCGCTGGGCACATAGCCCATGTGGCAGACGCACTGATCCCGTTTCGAATCGCACTCGGCATTGGGTTGTGGACAGGGACAGGGGCCGCCAATGATGTTCGTCAGCTTCTCCTCGTGCGGAAGGCAGGCCACGCGCTCCTCAGAGTCACGTGCCGAGCAGATACAAGCCATGTCCACGCAGTGGCCCCGATCGAACTGCGAGCACTGGGCGTCCGATATGCAAGCCAGTTCCAGCAGCTCCTCCGCCCGACTAGGTGGCGTGAAGACCAGTAGTGATAGAAACAAATTCATAAGAACAAAATGCATTTTTATTCTGTTCCGTCAGTCGATTCCCGTTTTAGCCGTCCGGATGCACCGTTACTTTTGGACAACTCAAAAGCTCCGCTCAAAGGCATCGATAAGTCGGCGGGCTGCTCCTAGAGGTGAGCGATGACATTGCTTGCGTTGCAATCGATCACTAATCGAAGGTATTCGATATATGGCTACTATTGAAAGGTTCCCTTCTCTATTGGAAAAACGCGAGCGGCCTGCGAATTACAAAACACAATGTCGTATAGTAATTTGTTAATAAAAAGCTGTATTAACATTCACGGTTCCCGGGTGCCCAGCGTCTTGTACACTGGCACTCGGCAGGGGCACACAATCCGCGGCAAGCCGCCGGGGGTTGCCCGCACCTTGGAGCAGCGATTGCGAGGTGAGTGGAATTCGTTCTCCAAGGCACCTACACTGGTCCTGTGTTGATGTAACCGCTTCCCTTCCCTTCGGTTTGGTGTGCAGAGGAGACCCTGTCGGATCCCGAGGTGGTGGCTCGCGTCAACATTGGTTTTCCACATCTGAAGGAGTCGCGATCGGCGCAGCTAAAGATGCGTCTGGAGCACCTCAAGGCGCAGCGCACCAGCAAGGAACTGGAAAGGCTGGCGCGCAGCAATAAATGTGAGTTTATCCTGGCCAAATCTATGTATGGTCTCCCATAACAATGTCTCAACTGACAGTGACCATTGACCTGGAGAAGGTGCAGCAGGTGTATGTGAAGACGACAGGTCACCACGATCTGCGCTTGATGGCGGATCACTATGGCATTTTCGAGCATCTGTATGGCAGCGCCTATTTTGTGCCCCGGGTGCCACTCAACATCAACTATGTGCTGGATGACGGCGGCGAGCGCCTGGCTCCCGTCTACAATGGCAATGTAATTAAGCCGGCGGAGGCGGCAAAGGCGCCCCAGGTTACCTTCAACGGTGTTTTGGATCCGATTACCGGACAAACGGCCACCTCGGACTCCTTCTGGACACTGGTGGCCACCAATCCCGATGCGCATTACACCAATGACTCGTCGTCCGAGTGCCTGCATTGGCTGATGTATGCCTTGACTTCTGCGAGTGGGAACACCCAAAGACTGATCTGTACTTTCTTTGTTTTTCCAGCGCTAACATACCCAATGGCAAGGTGAGCGACGGCCAGGTGCTGGCCGAGTATCTGCCGCCATTCCCGCCCCGCGGCGTTGGCTACCAGCGTATGGTCTTTGTGCTGTACAAGCAGCAGGCGCAACTGGATCTTGGCTCCTATCAGCTAGCCGCCGGCGACTATAGCAATTTGGAGAAGCGAATTTGGAGCACTCTGGACTTTTATCGCAGCCATCAGGAGCAGTTGACGCCGGCTGGCCTGGCCTTCTATCAAACCAACTGGGATGAGTCCCTGTCGCAGTTCTATCACGAAGTACTGAGTAAGTTTTGGAGAGGCTACTTCCTACCAATTGAAACCGAATTAAACCCCCATCCAACGCAGAGTGCCCGGAGCCCGTTTACGAGTACGACTTCCCCAAGGCCTATCTGGCCGACCAAAAGTTCTTCCCGCTGAAGCAGCCCTTTAATCTGTACATGGACAAGCATCGCGACCAGAAGCAACTCAACCAGGAGTACCTGGAGCGCAAGCTGGCCCAGACACATCCGTTCGAGGGTCCGGATAAGCCGCTGCGTTACCCCAATGCCCATCCCATGGGCAGCGAGGTGCCCTCCTGGCTGAAGACGGAGATCCGCAAGCAGCGACTGCGTACGGGACGCATTCAGGACTATTAGGGTAAAGGATATTGTTTAATATTGTTTAACAAGTTGTAATTTTTATTCACTGGAAGTACATGTCCTTGCTACGTGGTTACATATTCCTAAGGGAAGAAGGATTCTCGTTTGGTTTGGAATTAAGTGAAGCGCTTAACAATTGTCCGGAAGAAAGGAAGATGATTTGATTTTTGGCACAGCTTTTCATCCTTTCTATTCGGTTTCGTTTGATCACAAAGGTCCGGTAGATCATTAAGTTTGCGCCTTGCCATAGCTGCCAACGGGCGGCCTATAAACCGCTGGCAGAAAGGACACCTGAGTGCGATTGAAGGCATACTTTCGCTTGCCAATGTTCTTCAAAACGTTCTCCATGCGAGTGCCCTCACTGAAAAGGAGAAGAGGAACCAGTAAACTTACAAGAGTCAAAGACAAGATTCCACAACTCACCTCCTCATTGTGCTGAGGGCATAGGGCACCTGCTTGGCTGGCAGCTGAAACTCGCGCACCAGGACACGACATTGCTCCAGGGTCACTGCCATTCCCGTGCGATCCTTGGCACTCTTGCAGGAGGTAAACCTTAGGCCGTCCATCAGCCGACAGGCATCCTCCGCCAAATGCAAGATCTTCACATTCTTGGACACATTTGCCCGCAGCTGCTGCTCCATCAGGCCCAGCAGGGAGCGCAGCGACTCCCCCGACTCCACAGAGCCCAGACCCAGCTTGCGGTAGCGTCCAAAGTACTTGCTTAAAACCAGATAGTTGTCCCAGTTGGAGCGTTGCTGCTCCCTCGTCTGGCCCAGTGTCTCCGCAAAGCTGGCCTTCTCGTTGATGCCAATGTTGAAAAAGACGGGCGTTACCTTGAACGAAATGGAGGAGGAGCTGCCATTGCCTGGCAGTGAGTGCTCCGGTACGGGCAGCTGCACCTCCAGTGCCTGTCGCGAGCCTGTGATCCTTGGCATCGGCGCCAGTGCAGCATCGCCCTGCGCCCGCACCAGCTGAAAGCTAACCGCCGACAGGTCTTCAATGGCAATGCACATGTCACTCCACATGTCCGCCTCGTTGCCATAGAGGGTCAGCAGGCCCTCGAAGTAGGCCAGTGGTCCCAGATCCCGCAGCATCACCAGATAGCCCATGTCCAGTTCGCTGCCCCACAGCCGCAGCATCAGGGCGGTGACCAGTGAGGTTAGCTGGAAAGATACATACGTTGCAGTGGATTCACATTCATTGAAGATTAAGTATCATCCACTCACCGCCTGGGAGAAGCACACATCCCGCCGGTACATGATGCTCGCCTGAAGCCTGTTGCAGCGCACATCCTGTTGGAGCCTCTGCACGGAGTGTATCAGCCGGGCGGTCTTCAGCAGACGGTCCATGGCATGGCGCAGCTTGCGCATGCTGGGACGCAGCTCTGCCTCCCAGTCGGTGGTCAGCGAGAGATCCAGGCCGTCGGTGAATTTGTTGCCCTTCTTTTTGATGGCCGGCAGGGTGTCTGCTTCCTCCAGCTCTAGCTTGGCTGGTGGGGGGGCCACGATCACATCGGGTGCCGCCTGCTGTTGTTGTTGTGGAGCCACAGTGAATCCCTCCCTGCGCTTGGCTGGAGCCTTGGGCTGGCGCAGCCGGATGGCCGGACTGTCGCAGTGGCCGCAAAAAAACTTTAGCTTGCTGACCAGACACATCACGCTCGCCTCAATGTTCAGCTGGGTGAGATCCAGGGGCTCCGGCTCCTCCGTGGGTCGATAATAGTTGGCCGAAGGCGAGGAGCTCATCAGCTTGGTGTCCAAGAAACCAGCCGGTGGATGCTGCTGCTGCTGCCGGCGCTGACTTCGACCTATTTCGTCGGAGGAGGCGGGAGGAGGAGGAGGAGGAATGGCTGCCGCCATGTCCGTGTTCCATGTCACTGGCAACGACTGATATGTGGATTCCTCCTCCTCCTGCTCCAGGCTGCGCAGATGCTCGTTGTACGACTTGACCACATGCTGCAGCGAGTCAATGGCCCGAATGTCCAGGGAGCTGCTTGGGGAGTGCCAGCTATTGGAGCGCATCAGGGCCAGCTGCTGGTTGCGTGGCCAGAGATCTGGCGGAGCAATGACCGGCGTGGCAAAGTCCTCCAGTTCCGGCGACTTGAGCTCCAGGGCCGTCAGCTGTTGGGTGATCTTGCGGAAGGGCGACATGGGCTCCATCAGCACATTCTCCGGCTCCTCGATGATGCGATGGCGTTCGATAAAGGCCACGCCCTCCTCCACAATGCTGGGCTCCCAAATGGAGAGCAAAGTGCGTGTGAGAGCCACCATTTGGTTGCACAGCGGCATCATGTCCTGGGCGCTGCGCCGGCTGGCCAGCTGCAGGAGCTGCGACATCAGCTCAACAATCTCCTTGCGCAGCTGCTTGGTGGTCTGGACGGCATCGTTGGCCGTCTGCACCTTGCAGGCATCGCTCTGCTCCAGCTTCCAGGACTTGCTCTCCTGCAGGAGTCTGAAGAAGGAAGTGGGGGATAAAAATTAAGGATAAGGATGATTCCTGGAAACCTACTTGATCAATCCCCCGCACTTGTGTCCCTTGGGATCGTGACGCGTAAAGGCGCCCACGGTGATCACATCGAGCAGGCCCCGTCGCTGCAGCGTGTCATTTTGGGCCCACATCCGTTGGACATGCAGGTTGACCGGCAGAAACTCAAGCGCCTCATCCGCCTTGGCCGATGAGCGCTTGTAGAAGACACCGTCGCGGGCCAACTGCTGGATATTCTGCTTCGCCTGCGAGTAGTCCTTGAGCAGGCGCAGATGCTCCTCGAGCAGATTCATCTGGCGCCAGCGCCACTCGCCGCTCAGCTCCCCCATGCCAGAGATCTCCTGCAGCAGCTCCTTCTCCCGCTGTATCCAAATGGAGAGCAGCTGCTGGGGCAGCACACAGCACAGCCGGGACTCCAGGAGAGTCTCCTGCACACTGATGTCCGCCCCTCCGAGGGAGGAGTGCAGCCGGTAGGTGCGCATGCGGGGATTGGAGCAAACCCTCTGAAGGCCACATTGCTGGGGAACGAACAGGCGGACGCTCAGCTTCGGCGGCAGCGACTGGGTGCGGCGATGGGCTGTGTGGAGAAGGAGGAGAAAGAAGAGGAGGAGGAGAAGTTGTTTGCTTACTAACAGTCAAGAATAGTGGCTGCTTCCTACGTACCTCTTCTGCTGCTGCTGCTGGCTGAGCCACTGCTGGCCGTGTCAAAGAGCTGGGTGCTGGAACGCGGTGGACCATGGCCACCACTCTGGCCGGGCTCCAGGGCGGCACCAGCAACGACCAGATCCGGTGACCACGAAGTCAACGTGATAAAACCACAATCCCCGCCACGCGGCGAGGTAAGCGGCATGCGCAGACGCGTGGTGTCCTGGATGGCGCCCAAAGCCACCTCGGCATGGCCCAGCGGCAGGGCGGTGTGCGTGAGCCTTTCACGCACATCCAGCACGCTGAAGCGGAGACGCGTGGCCGCCGAGAAATTGGCGCTGCGCTGAAAGCGCATTGTGCACAGGAATTGGGGGCTGCGCGTATGCTCCTGGTACTCGGTGCGGGCATGCTCCCGCCAGAAGCACTCATCCTCATCCCCAAGGCCACTGGTAACCAGCAGCGAGCAGACCACCTGGGGATTGGGGGAGCGACCCAGAGCATTCACTGGCAGGCTATCACAGCAGAGGGCCGTCTCGCAGATGGGCAGCTCCGAGAGATCCAAATCTGTAAGAGAGATACAGGAGCACAGAGGGGGAGGAGGGTAAGTAATTAATTAATTAACAAACAAAACACATGATTTAACGTTGAAATTCATAAGCAAAACAAACGTTTATTCAAAGAAAGTCGAGTTTAATGACCATTAACCGGATGAGCATGCGCATGAGTCAAGTGTTTGTGTGTCTAGGAGAACCATAAAAACCATGATTCAACCAAGTGGGAAGGGTCTCCTGCTTGGGTCTTGTGGGAAAATCATGGCAAAACCATGAAAGAGAGCGAGAGCAGATGAAACTCAAAACGAAAAGCTTCTTTGCTCCTCCTCCCGTTTTGGTTTTGCTTTTGGTTTAAAACTGTATAAGATCACCTTCAAAGGGGGCCGCCGCTGTTGTTGCCGAAACTTCAACCTCCTCCTGCTCCTGCTGCTGATCCTCCAGCGACATGGGCATGCCCAGGTCAATATGATTGCCCATTCTCACAGACTTGGCCGCTATCTGTTCCCTTAGCTGGCGTATGTGCAGGTTTAGTTTCTCGTTGGAAGCATCTTCGATGCTGGATACCCAGGCGAGCCGTTCCGCCGATGTGTACGTGATGAAGCGCTCCGAGATGCTGTCCTTAAAGTCTAACAAAATAAATGATTACAAAATAAGAACAAAGGCTAGCGGAGATCCCTCACCTAGATCAAAGATGTAGCCCTCGGGATCGCGCTCTTCATTATGGATACGCGGGCGACAGTTCTCCAGGACCAGAACGCCAACCACAGCCGATTTGGGGTCCCTGTCCTTGAGGTAGAACAGTAAATTGCCACGTAGCTTGCACCAGCGCTCAACGCGAACTGTGTGGGGCAAGAAAGCAGAAAGCAGGATGTGTAATCAAGGCCACATATGTTTATAAATAGATATTTGTGGCTTGGGATAGGACGGTTGATTAACCGCTTATCTTACCTTCGCTGCTGCGCCACAGGAAGCCTTCTTGGCGGTCGCTGAAGATGAGCAGGCCCTCCTTGTCGAATCGGGTTGCTGAATTGCTGGCAAGAGAGTTTAGCTCCGACTTGTTAAGGCGCATGGCTCTCTGTCATTGAATGAGTAAAGCGCCAATCCATTAGCCGCAGCAGTAATAATAATAATATAGCCCACAGATGGGCACACATCCGCACATCGCATTATTTATTCACGGCAATTACACGCCACGCTCAAGATGTGTGTGTACATATGTACGTGCCCTGGACGGCGGAGAAAGTGGCGGATGCGGATGTGGGCGTGGGCTTTGCATTGTATGGGTCAAGAGTACAGATACATACCTCCAACTCCTACTCCTGCTCCTGCTCCTGCGCCTGCTCCCCCGCCCTGCTGCGACCTGCGACCTCGTTACAGTCTTGTTGTTATTGCTGCCAAGCTGCTGACGTCGTCTCACACTGCCTGCTGGTGCTGCTGCTGCTGCTACTTCCGCCCCAAGGAGCTGTCACATCCAGGATGTCGGTCGGTTGCTCGGAGCCGTTCCAATGATTGTTTATTGTACTGAGATTATGTTTGGATTAGTTTTAGAGCCCAGTGTGACCGCGTTCCAACTGTGTCAATATACCGCGGTCACATTAGTTAGGGATACAAATTTGGCTCGTGAGAATCGAAGAGAGAGAGTAATATAATAACAAAAACAAAACAAAATAGGTCCGTTAATCGATTTACTTGTTTTTTTTTTAGAAAAATCTATTAACTTTATTTGTTTTTCCCCTGTTTATTTTTGTGTACCTTTCAACATTCGATTGCGGATACAAAAGAGAATTCATTTTTATCGGTACATCGAATATCGATATCACTTCGATGTTTCTTCCACCTCTATTCCATTCCATGCCTCTTTCAAAGACTCAACTTTAATTTTAATTTCAAACAAGTGTCGTGGAGAGCGGTTAAAGCCCAGGAAAATGACGGAAAAATACAGAAAGCTGCACCAGCAGTTCCTCTGCTGCTATCCCGTTAACAAAATGGCCTGGTCTGTGAGTGCTCGCTGTCGGTTTGCTTGGCCACCTGTTGAATCTAATCTCCAGCAGCCGTCGCCTTGTTCCCGTTTCAGTCCGTCAACCTGCCGTTGAGTTGGGAGGAGCAGCAGGCCCTCATGGACGCCACATGTCGCCACCCGCTGAACCGGCGCTATCCGGTGCGACGCAGCTACGTGGAGGCCTTTATCAAGCAGCTGATGCATTTACTCAAGGACCAGGACGAGGTGCACGACGACATATACGGCAGCCTGTGCAACAGGATGGCCGAGGGCTCGGATTCGGGCACGGCTTATTCCTACAAACATTATATCCTGCAGCCGGAGGCCTGCATCACGTTACGCGAGTCCAATAGCTTCGTTAGCGAAGGCACAACGGGTTTGTGCACCTGGGAGGCTGCGCTGGCCCTGGCCGATTACCTGTTGGAGCATCCCGATTTGGTGCGCGGCAAAAATGTTGTGGAGCTGGGCGCTGGAGCTGGATTACTGGGCATCCTCTTGAAATTGCCGGCCATGTCGATGCAGGCGAAACAGGTTCTCATCACCGATGGCAGTGAGCCGTGCGTCCAGTTGATGCGCGAGAATATAGCCCTGAATTTCACGGATACAGCGACGGAGCAGGCACCAAAAGCCGAGCAACTGCGCTGGGATGCAATTGGCGAGTTTCCATGGCAGGATTATGCTGAAACGGATCTGCTGTTAGCCGCCGATGTGATCTATGACGATTCCCAGTTTGATGCTTTGCTGGGTGCCATGGATTACTTCTACACGAGGCGAGGCCGTCAGCTGGAAATGCTGCTGGCCAGCACTGTGCGGAATGTGGACACGCTGCATAAGTTTATGACCAAGCTGCGTAAGTTAATTAAAATATAAAAAAAATATATATATATATTTAATCAAAAATCTGAATTTTTTGCAGGCATTTGCAACTACAAGGTGACTCCCTGCGCGAATGTCTCTGCTTGTGCCAGCCACTTTTGTCGCGATCACACAGCCGCCGTTCAGGTTATCTCCATTAGACGCTACTCTTAGCCCCCTTAAAATAAACCGGTAATAAAATAGCGAAAACTACTATCCATTATCACTTAAGAACTTTATTGTTCAGTTGTTTGTTTTGAGCTTATTCAGGATTCAGCGTCGTCTCTTTCTTGGCAATGCTTGGCAAGTCTCACCCACAGGTGTCCAGGGTATTCGCTACTCACTGGCTGATGGTGGGTATGGTGCCGTCGTTTAGCCAGCGGACATTGAGCTGCTCGA
The DNA here is from genome assembly GCA_018904815.1 of Drosophila ogumai. Classification (NCBI taxonomy): domain Eukaryota; kingdom Metazoa; phylum Arthropoda; class Insecta; order Diptera; family Drosophilidae; genus Drosophila; species Drosophila ogumai. The sequence continues at coordinate 3,179 of JAEIIJ010012432.1, read as the reverse complement.
TCTGATGATTCATAAAGATAATGCCGTACAGCTCGTACTGGATGTCCAGGAGGTGGGCGCGGTGCGTCCGCGGCACCTTCATGCCCACAATCAAAGCCAGCAGCGAGCTAATGATCATAAAGACGAACCCCTGGGCCACCAGGATGCTCGAGTCGGTGGCATAGAAGTAGGAGTTCTTGGCATCCGAAACAAAGTACAAGAACACGATGCTGGTGCTGACCAGCTTGAAGATGTACGAACAGCACACAACGCACTCGGTGAAGCGCAGGTGAGTGACCTCCAGCAGAGCTATCTGCTGGCTAGAGTATGAGAGTCCGAAAAGCACCAGCAGGAGCCAGAGAGACCACCGGGAGTCCGAGACACTGCACTGGATCATGGCCACCAAGGTGAAGAGTACCAAAGCCATCTGGCCAGACACAAAGGTGACCTTAACCGAGAGGAACCACTGGCAGAGTGGGGCCAGCAGGCTGCCAGCGAAGATCGCCCAGAACATGCCGTCGATGCCGGAGAGTTCCGTCAGCCGAACAGCCTCGTTCAGGCTGAACCAGTAGATGAAGTACACAAAGAGGGCGAACTGTACGGCCTCCGTGAAGAGCACCAGCAGCATCATGTTCCACGCCTGGTTCTTGGTCACGTAGAAGAACTGCAGTCGCTTGATCACCTCCGAGCGCGGCTCGAAGATGCTGCCGTTGGAGTTGGCTATCCGCAACTCGTTGTCCAGACTATTTACCAAATCCACAGTGCCCAGGAAATGGAGCACCTTCTGGCCCACTAGGATAGCCAGCATGGCAGCCGTTACACTCAGGTAGGTTCCCGCAAAATTCACATACAGATCATCGGTTAGTTGCTCCGCCGTCGGCGTCTGACCCGCCCACTGCTTCACATTCCGGCTGTAGGTGCCAACGATTAGGCTCACCGCCGAGGCCACGCCTAACAGGTAGCAGCTGCAGCTGGCCGAGAGCATGGCCGAGCGGCTGGCCTTGGAGCTAATGGTGTGCAGGAAACTGAAGCCGGCCACGAAGGTCATGCTGTGGGCCACATAGGAAATGTATGCCCCGACGTGGTCTGCAAGGGTATAGATTTGGTTAATTCGGTGCAAAAAGGGCCAGAGAATTTCTTGTGGCAAAACGACTAAAGTTTGCTTAATTAATTAAATACCATAAAATAACACAACATTTAAACCATTTTGTGTTAAATTATGTATTGAAAAAAAGTGTAGAAGTATAGGAGTTATAGGAAATCTCCTGAGAGTCCTTAAAAAAAAGCTGGTTTAAGGTGTACATCTTAACTGGCCACAGAATGATCTGATATTGAATATAAATATTGCATTCGTTAAAGAATAATGTCCCGAGGTACTCACGTAGTGTTTTTATTTTTCCAAAGTTTTCCAGAATTTTTATCAAATTTAAAAGTTAAAACCCAGAATTTTGACTAGGAAATTAAGTTACTTTGTTAAATCAAAAATACAATAAAATTAAAAATTAAAAATAAAGTAAAATATCTGTAGAATTAGTTAAAGAAGTTATATCTCAAATTTCAAAACGATTGGTTCACTAGATTTTGAGTTATCCTGAAAATGGAATACGAGTTCTTTAAACTTTTTGATACTCATATGTTATACCTCCGTTCAACTCCGCATAACTTTTTTAATTCCGATATGATCGATGTGAAACTCTGACAAAATATTCCCAAGATATAGGACACTTAAAATAAAAAAAAAAAATAAATAAAAATACAAACAAATATTAAAAACTAAGCCCCCCTTAAGACATTAATTATAATAATATTTTCCTATATCTGCTACCTACTAAGATCTTGACCAGCTTGGGGCTGGGTTAGGCTAATCTTATCTTTTCTTATGACTCACCAAATCCATCGGCAAAGTAAAAACAGCTGGCAATGAGATTGAAGGCACCCGCGACGAGGAGCAACCATGACTGCCAGTAGACGATGCACTTCTTCACATATTTAACCGCTAGCATGGCCACGGCAGTGATCGCCGCACAGCAGGCGCCCAGGATGAGGGGTCCATAGTAGGTGAGGCCCATCGCCTTATCGTTTCGTACCGCCACAAAGGCGCAGATCGTGTAGCCGAAGATCATGCCGCAGGGTATGAAACTGAGGCAAACTGGAGGCCAAAACAAATAGCTTGCAGTTAGATCTCCTTCGTTAGTGTGAGGGCGGTGACTCACCCACATAGCTGGGCGCATACTTGAAGAACTGCAGCACCAGCTTGCCCCACATATTGGCCATCTTTCTGTTGAGGATTGAGGATCGTCCGACGGGTGTTGTCCGAGCTTGGAGCTTACAGCTCAGAGCATTTTAGCGCGTAGTTGAGGGTTAAATGACAACAGACGCAGACGCGAATCGGTCAGAAGTTTGTCGGCGAAGTCAGCGACTGCGGCAAAAAGGTGGCTAAGCTAAGAGATTAGATAAGCCACCAGGCACAGCACCACCACCACCACCAGGTGGCCATGTGTGGCTACACGGGGCGAAGAAGTCTAGTTAGTTGGGAAATCATACAAAGAATATAAACAAAGAAATCTGTTTCCAAATTATAATTTTGTGATTAATTTATTGCCTACTTTTGGACACATTTTTAAATAGATTTCAAAACTCTATAAATTATTTTAATCATTTCCTCAAGGAAATTGTAAATTTTCAGCTTTTTAAACCTCTTTGACCATTGCCTCGATAAAGGGCTCATTAAGGCTTAGAAACTAATCTTAAATGGCCAAGACTGATAGGGAATTCGGGCTATCAAACGTCCGGTCGGCGCTAGAGAGGGTGGAGGGAGGTACATACATATTTTATCGCTCGTTGGGAAGGGGTTGGGCTGGCGATTAAAATAAGAGAGCAAAATGTAGATATGGAGGTTCTGCTTCTTTTAGTTTGTTTACCTTTGAGCGGAACTTTGATTTTGGCCGAGAGCGAGCAGGAAACGAGAGCTAAAGTTAAGGTGGTCTTTAGCTTTCAAGATTATGGAGCTCTCTTGGGCTTGGGGTGGGATATCAAGAAATATTGTGATGACAAAAGCCAGTAATTTAATTAAAAAGATAAGAAAATAATTATAAATAATTGTAGATTTAAAAAACATTTTTTCGAAATTAAAATCAGTGTTTTTTTGAGTTTGAAATTTCCACTTTTTATTTATATAAAAAAAAATTATTTTCAAAATA
>JAEIIJ010012427.1:0-65236 GCA_018904815.1 Drosophila ogumai | reverse complement strand
GTGGTGGTGTGGAATAAACATCAATAGACCACTGAGTAAACTATTTTTTTCCTTTAGTAAGATCTAATTTCATATTAAAAAAGCCATATACTTTTCATTCCGGCCAGACAAAGGTGCCCGTTTTTCAAATCGAAAAAATCGTTTGTTTTCGAAAACCGGAGCACCGATTTTTGTTTTCAAAAATTAATTTAAATAAATTAAATAAAAAAAATATATAAAGAGTATTCTTAATTTATTTCGTCAGAAAGCTGTTTGTTCATTTTATATATATTTCACGCTGACACCTTTAGCTGGATGTGCTGCGCCCTGCGAATCCGAAACTTATTCGTAGATTGTTTTCTTGGCTTTTGTGCCCAGATCAGACCAGGCACTGCTCTGCTCTCTACTCTCTCCACCCTTTTCCAGTTTTTTCGCAGCAATCTCGTTTGACCAAAAACGACTAACGAGATGGAGCTGCGGCCGAGGCTGGAGATGGAGCTGGATCCGGTGGAGAGTTGGGAGCTGAGCGACTGCCAGACTTGATATTCAGCGACAACGACGTCGCAGATACAGATTCAGACAGCGAGATGGAGCAGGAGGAGGAGGTGGCTGGCTGGCATCATTAATCCTTTGCATTGGCAACGCCTTGTATTGCAAAGCCGCCGCGTAAGTTGTCATGTTTTTGTCGCTTTATGGACTTCTAATCGTTCAATTCTATCAAAAAGCTTACGCACTAACAAACGTGTCCCAAAAACCGGAGTCGGGTCGCTCCCAAACCAAGCCGAACCGCGCCGAATCTGGCAGCCAATTTTCAGGCAGTCCCCAGATTAAGATATTTAGATTGGCCCACGACGACACGAGGGAGCAGAGCAGCCAGCACCGAACAGGGCGGATCAGGAGACGAGCTGAGCTGGGCTCAGCTGGCCGAGAGCAACTTATTTAGCACCTTTCGGGGCTAAGAAGGCCGAGAAGAAGGCCCACGGGTGCGCTGGCTGGACTACAATGGAGATGGAAAGATGGAGATGGAAATGGCAGCGTCGGAATTGGAATTGGAATCGCAATCGGACTCTAGATGGAGGATCGACTGCAGGCTGGAGGTGACAATAAGCTGCCCCGGACCATGAAATTTGTTTCAATCTCTTGCCTTTTACGTGCAGAGTGTGGGGCCACTGATAGAGTCTTTGTGGCATCTGATGTGCGAATTTGTTACTTAACTCAGAGATAATCCGCTGGGAGAAGAGGATGCGTTAGATGGGTACACAGAGAAAAATAAATTAATAGCAGAAATAGGTATAGCATATATATTTTTGTGAGATTTTTCTTAAATATTATATTGTTAGTGATTCAATTGGAAAGTGTGGATGTATTGAATGTGCCTATACGGTTAATTCGAACGGTATTAACACAAGACCTGCGAAGAAGAGAAGCCATAGAGCCTAAGGTCGGGGCTGATTTGCATCTGAGTGCCAGGTCTCTTGAGTTATTGTAATTAATGTCAAATTGGCCATAAAACACAACATTTGCATGTCAAACAGCGGAGTTTGCCTTTTCGGCATTCGTAGATTTATGCGGCGTATTATTCATATTTCGGCCTGTGCCGGAAGTGTCCATTGTGCGATCGACTGAAATAATTAAATATTAGATATGATTACAGTTTCCCCTGACACATCGCTGCCTGCCTGGCCCACGCAGAGCCATAAAATAGCGACTTATGGACTTATAGAGCCGCCCGAATGCTAAACGCCATTCAAATATAAATAAATGTCAATTTGTGCACGCTTGGCCATAATCTCCGCTTCGCGTTGTTCTCAGGTTCTCAGTTCCGAGCCGAGTCAAGACTCGGCTCTCGACTAAATGCAAATTAAAGCTCATTAATCCGAGAAATACATTTTCTGTTTTTTTTTTCTGAAACAGCGGGGCATTAATGGGCTTCGCACTTTGCCGGACGACTCTTGTTTTGCATAGAAAGCTGCGTCGGAGGCTTGGGCGGGAGGCGTTCGGTCGCCGGGTGATCGTAAAACATGCCATGATTACTTTATTAAGCCAAATGTTTCATAAACAATCGTCATGTCGCACATAAAATCCGAATGCGATACTCTGGGGCTCCCCCAGAAACCACAGACCTGACAATCAAGCGTTTTGCTTAGATAACTCTTCCAAGATAAGTCTGTGTGCGCTCAAAATTATGGGTCTCAGATATTGGGACCGATATACGGACAAAAACATAGTTCAACTTAGAAATTCAAATCCCCCCGGGTCCGCAGAGAGTTTAACTAATTTTATTAAATTGAACATTAGTTCAATTTTGGCCAGAGCTCGAGCTTTGAGATTTCGACTCTTAGATAAGATGGGGACTACAGAAATCTGTTCAATTAAGCGGAGATTTTAGCATAATTAATTGATCAAAGTGACCAGCAATAGGTCTGTGGGAATTTCGCTTGGAGTTTGGGCTAAAGTGTCTCGAAGAGACACACCTGGGGCTTTAATCGTATTTGTGGATGGATTTATTGTAGGCTACTTTATTGACCAGCTAGCTCCTCCATATTGGATTACACTCGCGATCTCAGTCGACTTCCTACTCGTGCGAGACCTGGGCATTAGCCAGGCATAAATGTCTAATAATGATTCACGATCCATTGGGTTGCTTATTCAATTAGCGCTTTTATGCGTTTTGTCCATTTTTAGCGAGAGCCAACACGAAGGTCTTAATTTTATGTCTTCTGGCCATAAACAGCGCGAACTTTTGCCAGATTTCGTTGGCCATATATCTCCCGCGGCACCCACACACCCAGGCTAGCCGGACCTGATCCGCCGGAGATACTATATGGAAAGGGAGTGGGAATGGGAATGGGATTCCCGATGTCTTCATTGGCCTGGCCAATTGTCACTTCCTTCCTCAATGGAGGAGCTGAGCTGCCTCCGTGCTGCCCAGCTACCAAGCTACCAAGCCGCCTGCTTAATTTTATTATCCAGTTCCGCCATCAGCCGGCGGGGATTGGACTCGGGTTCGTCGCTATTGTAGCCAACATGGTCGTGTCTAGCGACAAATTTAATGACTTACTTAACCCCATTGGGAGAGAGGGAAGAGAAGACTTTGTATGTCTTTTGGGCGACAAAGTCTCCGCCTCGTATTTGCCACAGAACACACAGAGGGAAAAATAGTTCACCTCGGTATATTTATTACTTCCCTTGAGTACGAAATCAAAATTTGCATCTATTAGGGCGAAAAATCGGGCACTAGTCGTAATGAAAACGTAGCAAGTAAATTCGAATTTAAATAAATGTACAAGTCCCGCCATAGGAACATACATAAATTTAATCGCCCCATTTAAATTGAAAAAATAAAAGCTAAATTTGAGTTTTATTTAATTTTTGTTCCCAAATTGTATACTTCTTTGTTGAGTGCAAAGTTCCCTTCTGCCAGCAGTCGACTCTTGTTTCCATTTCCAATCGCCTCGCCTCGACTCCGTAACTTAGCATTTTTTAATGACTTAATTTACGTTCGCAATAGGTTCCACCTTCCACGTTTATTGTTTTGACTAAGTACAGCGAGAGATCGTCTGGGCTCCATGGGCTACAGGATGGCCGGAGTCGCGAAGAGCTAGCGACGCCCTCGACTTGGGCTCCTTATCGCTCCGCTCGCATCGTCTCCGTCCTCCCAGGCTTCCTGTTCTGCTCCGACGTGGGCTGGCTAAATATAAGCACACATCCACACCAGCATCGGCGGAGTTGGCTAAGGTCTCTTGGCCGAGTCCCGATGTGGGAAAGAAGAGAGGTGGAGCGAGCAGCGTAGGTGTTGGCCCGGGAAGGGGGATGTGCTGTCGAGTTTATTGTTAATTTAATTGGCCAATTTCGTGAAAGTGTTTGCTGTGGCTTTTGTCGCTTAAATTAGTTGGGTAGTGGGGCAATAAGTAATTGGTTGGGGAGCGAAAAATAACTTATTGATAATATTAAGGTGTTAAATTTAACATAAAGTAAGGACACCATGCTAAGCGGGTTCAAGAAGTAATTCTATAATACTTTAACTAAACCTTTCCTATGTTGTCTTTTTAAAAAAATCGAACTTTTTTCCATGTATAAACCTACTGTCACATCGTTTGCTTTTCAGTGGGATGCGTTTTGTTTCAAATTTATTTGCCATTTGTTGGCGAAACCTCCAGTTTGCGTTTTGCTGACAATTGAAATCAGCTCGGCGTTTCGGCTCCAGCTTTAGCTTCCCATTCGCAATCGTGGGCAGCAAACGCGTCGTATGAGTTATGGCTTCGCATTTAGCGGAATAAATAAGATTTGGGCAGGCGACACTTGCTGACTTGTTCGCAAGGCGGCGAGCTGCTTTGAAATGGATTTCGCCGAGATTAACACAAAATGTTGCCCACAAATTGACAGTCGACACGGTGCTAAATCAGACCGAGTAAGAAATCAGGAATGTGGCTCACTCGCTGACATTTTCAGGTTCAATGTCGTCTAACCAGGCGTCAGATAGGCGGGAAATTAGCGAAACACGCTTATTAAATTCCAACGGCTTCGCGTACGAGTCTATGTAAAACTATCTAAATAAGAAGAACTCGACCAACCCGGTGCTTTATTGGGCCACTCGGCGGACGACAAACAAAATGCATTTAAAAGCTACAAAACTACATTTCACATCCGCCCTAGGGCCAGCGCATACAGGGGGCATGGGGATACACAGAGCCAAACACGAGTTGACAACTCATCGAGCATTGAACACGTTGTAATGTGATACTTAAACGCCTGATTGGCTCGTAAATATTTTCACTTTGTGGAACGAACCACACAACTCTTGGGCCCTCCAGCCTCCGGCCCTCGATGGCTGTCGATTCTGTTGTTAACAATAATTTCTACAAAGTATCGCTGGTACCTTTGATCAGAGCAAAGGCAAAGAGCAAAAAGCTGAAAGCTGAAAGCAAAGGGCCAGCAAAAAAGCGAACAAAAAAGCGCCAAATCTTGCACTAAAAACACACCAAATACGACATCAAAGCTATCGCAGCGATCGATCGAAATCGAAGGGATACAATTGTAATTGTTCTGGCCCCGCTCTCTCTGGACTCTGGCCGGGACTTGGGCAGGAATGGCCAGTGGTCAGTGGCCACACAGAGGGAACGGATCCCATCCGATCCGATCCGGCACTCTCAAGGCCCCGTCCTCATCATAATGTTAATGTAAATGCATTTTAAATGGACTTGCGTACAACATTTTTTGCTCTTTGTCTCCGTGGCTCTTGTCGCGCTTTGTGTGGACAGTTCGGACAACGACAAGCTGTTTGCAACACGATGCGGGCCGGGTCTAGCGAGAAAATCATCATAAAACGAGAAAAGAAGCTGACATCGAAAACCCGAAGCTTGCATACCCTTGCAGGTTGCAATGGGATCAGGCGACTGATCATAACTAAGCCAAAAATGCATCGAATTCAAATCGGAAAGCTTTCATGTGCTAGTTTTTTTTTGGCTAACAAATCTGCATACAGAATTGAAAACTTTAGGATGTCAAAATTTTTGCCAATTTTTGAGAATTTTAATGATGTAACCCCTTATCAAATTTTGAATTTTTGGACAAAAATTAAACTTTTTTTTTTTCTTCCGACGTGGCTAGAATGATTTGCCCGTTGATGCTGATCAAGAATATATATGCTTTATGGGATCGGAAATGCCACTTCACTGCGTTCTGGGGGAAAATCGATGGGGAGATGTCCTGCTTGGGGTTCTGGTTATCCTTTTAATATAATTAGAATATTATTATTATAAACAATAGGTGGCTTCTGCCATTTACAAAAAAAGCCACACTTCTTATGTATTTGGAGTTTTTCCTTTGAGGTAGGGCATTTCCAACACATTCAGCCATACCTACATACATGTCCGTTTAGAGACTCTAAGAGCAAAACGTTTTTAGTGTCTTACAAATGAAATCTGACAGTTGGCGAGTTAAAAATAACAAAACGCACACAAAAACCTCAATCCCATAAGCGCAATGCCAGCAAAGGAGAGGAGTTGCGGGTTGGGGCAAAAATTAACATAATTTAATCAACACTAATTCGCGCTTTCAGCTTGACAGATCTTCTTCTGTCTGAAAAATACATCTGAGACAGAGATGTGGGCGCCTCGAGCGGAATCCCAATTGTCACTTTGGGCTACGGGTTTCCGCCCTGCTAATTGCTCTTTCTCTTGAACACACCTCATTAGTACCCTAGGCACTGAGATGGAGTGATCACTGATCAGTGATCCCGAGGAAACAGGATGCTGCTTATCAATTTCAATCAGAGGGATGCTGAGTCCGCACATGAATGAATCCGAAGGGGTTAGGAATGTCAACACAGAACAAGTTCATTAAGGATCGGTCAGAAAACGCAGGCAAAGAGCTGAAGGGAAAGAGATAAAATGCGAGCATTGATTGTAATCGACATTTCCCTCTAAAGACAAAAACGGAGATCAGCAGAGCGAGGAAAGTGTGAATGAAGCCAATTACTAAGGAAAGATACTTTCATTGGAAGATGGTTGCATAGGCGCGGTGAAAAGGGCTTACAAAAAAATAAACCTTTAAAATCTCCTTTCATAAATAATTAAATATCACTGGAGCCCATACTAATGAAACTACTATAATTTAATATTTCTTAATTTTTTAGACTACCGATTCGCCCCTCCAATCACCAATCCCTTCGGCCACCACGCCACTGCCTTCAATAACGCGATAAACACGTCGTTTTCATTTAGGAGACTAGCACATCACGTACGCACGAGATTCTGTTTAAATACAGCCACATGCCCGACATACTAAGCAGGCACGAGAGCAGCGCCAGCTGAGGGACCGAGAAGGGGCCCATGAGAGGGTTTATGACTTCCTTCTAAATCGGGGAACCGAGAGAGATCGGGGCCAGCACAGCTCCTCTAATGGCCCCAGCCCAGGCCCGGCCAAAACATAAATTACATGCAGCGTAATATATATCGGAGCGATAGGATCGATTATGCTAAGTTGAGCGGCGTTAAAATTATGTTGACGCATGTTTCTAAAATGTTCCAACGCACACACTGCGGGTATATATCTTGATTTGGCCATATACACAGCCAAAGCCAAACAAACCCTCCAAATTATGCAAATCTCGTGACAATCATTTAAGCAACCTTTAGAGCGTATTAAGTATGCCGGGACGGACGGACGGAGCAGTGCAAAAGAGATAGAGCGGCGGATAAGACACAATGTGATCGGAACGCACCTCTAACCCAATTTATAACGACTTATCGACAGTAATAAAAACAAAATACAAAATACAAAATACGTTTCTACACATGTTGCGATCGATAACGCCAACGCCTCATTTGCATTTCTCGGGGCGGTGGTGGTGGCGGGGGACTCGAACTCGAATTTCGAGGGGATCCAGGGGATTGGCTGCTGAGTCTGCACAGGAAAAAATGCCCCTACCCAAAGAGGGTCTCTTTGTTCAATACTAATAGCTTTTAATAATAATAGCTTTTGTTGGTCTGTTAAATTTTAAATATTTTATTTTATCATCTATACAAATGTGGATATATCGCAAAAAATTTATTTTTTTGAAATTTAACCACAACAAATCCACTTCGGAATATGGTATAATTATACAATGAGCTATCTTTTTTTGTTAAAATAAACCTTGTTGTTGTTAATACCCTCTATGTATAATTCCTTTAAAATTAGAAAACACATTTTTTCTAGTGTGTGCTCTTGAGAGATAGCCCCCTTGCTGCGGCCGGACACTTGACATTGTCAAATCGCGGCTTAATTAAGCAATCGATCTTCTCGAGAGCTGGTCAAGATTGGCTGGTTGGCTGCTAATTTGCAAACAGACAAAAGGCCGGTGGGAAAGTCGCAAGAAACCGCACCGTTATAGGGCCTAATGAGTGCCCACTTATCTGATCCGAGATGGGATGGAATAAAGCCGGCCAAAAGGCGCATTGGAAACGATTTAAAACGAAATTAAAAATTCATTCAGCACGGCGACTGATTCACCACATTCGCTCGGCTCCGAGCCCATAAATCATGCCGCTCTTGTGACACTATCGAGCTAATCAAATCGCCAGCAAATAATAATAATAAAGGGACCCACACCGAGCCCCGAACAACGAACACTGAGCAGCAGACACTGAGAGTCGAAAAAACCCAACAACGAGTGACAGCCAACAAATGATGTTCGACGCTTTTGTGGACATTAATATTTGACATTAATTGAAATTAATATTAATTTCATATTTATTGTAATACCCGTTAATACCAGCAGACCCAAAGCCAGTGCCAGTGCGAGTGCCGTTGCGTTGGCGTCTGGGGAGACAGACAGCCGATGAATTGGCATTTTTCTGTCCCCCGTCTCTTCTTCTAGGGGCCCGCTGTGACCAACTGGTTGGGATGCCTCGGGACTCCTCCTGCTCGGACCCAGCACCACAGCTTAATTTCTGTAGTCGCAGGGTATTAGAATTTAAGTAAGGCGTAATTAATGCCGTCTGGCGGCGGGTGAGAGCCTCTTTCTCCTCCGAAGAGTCATGTGTGCGCGCGAGGAGAAGGTTTATTTATTGGGATCTAAGTGATTTCCGATGAGATTGTAAAGGCCGTCAGAGTCCGGCGATTGAGGCATCATCTCTTCGCCACAGGGGGTTCTAGGAGGCAGCTCCGATCTCCTGTTGCGTGCTCCCCGGCTCCAAGGCCCGTCGAGTGCAACGCCAGCCAGGTGAGTTTCACTTTCCATCTCCATCGCCATCACCCGAGGAGCAGTCGCCCCTGATTTTTGGGTGTGATATCATTAGCTCCCCGCGCTCTCTCGAAAAACCCGTTCCCATCTGAATATTATTAGCGTGAATAAAAATTGCTGCTGCCGGCTGACGATATTTGCGCATCATTAAAACCATCAAATGAAGCCAATTAAAAGTAAATAAATAATACATTTTATGAAAGCAATCAAAAGGCCCCTTCATCGGGATAATATTATGCACAGCGAAAATTATAAGATTTTGTTAAAACTTAATTAGGCATCGCCAGTCGAGACAAAAACCAGCTGCGAAGTCCGAAAAACCTAAGCTCGAGGGGTCCATTAATAAATTAAGAAGAGCAGCTCGAGCAGTCGCTGGGGAATAGGTAGGGAAACCAAGAATAAAAGAAAAAGCTGAGACGACAGCCATGAAAAGGGTTCAGGAATTTGGGGTTAATCTGCGCGGAATGGAGATTGGCAAGCGTTTTAAAATCAATAAAATGCGATTAGCGTTCTTTCGACAAGGGCGTCTAATTGAATGGCATTTATCAAAAAGCTGGTAACCAAAAATACAAGAAAAATATTTTAGAAACAATGTATGGAACACACTAGGAGACATCGGGAAAGAGCATTTGGCAGTTTAGAAATTATCAACCAAGACGTAAAATAAATTAAGTCTTTAATATTTTTAATGTATTAGTATTTTTAATGTTCTATATAGAAAAGAATAATATAAGGAAATACAAATGAATAATAATTATAATTATTGATATTAGGATTTTCTGCTTATTATTATTATTCTGTGGCTACCTTTCTTCTTCGATTCCTATTATGATCTTCCCTCCTCACACTGCTCATCTTTGCCTTATCCCACGTCCTTCTCTGGGTCCCCTGGTCCAGCCTCCTTAAAGTGACCATGCCAAATCGCACCCGCTGCGTTATTTAAGTGCCACATTTCACATAAGCAACTTTTAAAATTATTTACATGCACCACACGGACACGGACACGGACACGAACACCTTGTGACTTTGGCTCGTTTGGATTATTAATTGATTAAAATGTTTTCTTTTCCTTTTTCGCTCCTTAATTCCTTTTTTTCTGCATATTATGGCGCGTATCATATTTCACATAAATGAGCGCATTCAACACGCTAAAGTGCCAAGGATAGAGCATGGATGCCAAGAGAAGGCTGGCCGTGGCGGACACTTGTTGCCACAACTTACCACCTAGGGTGGGGTTGGGAGAATGATCATGATCGTGATCATGATCGAGCCGAAGAGTGTGTGTCTATGCAAGCGCCGCATGTGGCAGGTGGCTGGACGAAGGGGAAAGGTGATAGGTGAGCGAGAGAGAGGTGGGAGATGGTGCTGGAGTTGGAGCCAGGCCAGCTCCAAACACGGAACAGGGTGTTTATGGTGATTTAGTCAGTTATGTGGATCGTAAACATTTTTGATAGCTAAATTTAAATAAACGACAGATATTTGTGGCCCTCGCTCCGGCCGGGCTTTATTATGGGACCTCGAACTGCAGATGGAGGCGCTTACTCATTCCCGCCGAGATCCGAGCTCCGATCTCCCGCTCTCGTGGGGAGAAGAATTTAAATTAATTTTATTACAGCCGAGTTTTCGTGTAGTTGGCGCGGTGCGAGTGAAAATATCAAATTACTTGCGGTAATATATTTGGAATTAATGGCGCATCGCTCAGCCTGAGAGATTTTGTTACGTTTTACTTTTATTTAGTTGGTAAATTGGCCATAAAACGCCCAGGGCCAGCCAGCATAAGCACGGGCCGATCTGGCTGATAAGGCATTTTCCGGGGGAAAGCAGTCAGTCGCCAGTTTCCGATGAAAACTCCGTGTTTCGGGCGCATAAACAAAATAAATATTTTGTTTAAATTTAACCGTTGACAAGCGTTTCGAATGTCAGTCAGAGAGTCGAGAGGGCATAATTGGCTCACATTATTTCCCGTCGGCGGTCAAAACGATGTTTATTTATTTTGGAAATTGCCGACCCGGCGATTTACCTGAGCCGAGAGAGTCACTCGGATTTTCCCGGCTCTCCGTTAGTCGTCCACCCTTGGCTGTTCTCCCTTGCCAGGATTAGAGGTGAGCTGGCAGGCACTTGTGGCTTAACTTTGTGAAATCCTGTTAGAGATCAGGCCGGGGCCCGGACCCGGTCTGAATGAATGTCATCGCATTTAATCCTCGACTCCTTGGGATCGGTTGCCGCCACGCCCCCCGCATTTGCATTCGCATTTCGCACACGGCATTGACTTATGCCTTTTGTCACAAGTCAGAGGACTCGGACTCGGCTCAGGACTCGCCAGCGAGCCTAACAATTCATATTTAATAAGCCCATAATGGCAGTAATCATGATTTTACGGCGAACTTCTGACCATTGCATCTCCGGCCAGCAGGAGGCCGACGGTAAAGGGTTCTTCCGAGGCAATCCCTTCCCGGCTGGCACAATGGGCCGCGGCACGGGAGGGAACCGGGGAACTACATACACAGAACATGGCAAGCTGGGAGGCGTTGCGCACATTTAATTAATACGTTTGCTTGCTTTCCAGCTCGCCCTATGGCCAGGCCCAAGAGAGATCGCTCCGGAGTTCGGTGGGCGTGCCGGCAGATGATTAGATTTTCTTCCAAAATTCCAATGTCATTTAAGCGGTTCCCTTCTCCGGCATTGTTCCAAATTTGTGAGATGTGTCTGCAAAGCTTCGTTTAGTCCGGCGATCCTTCCTCGCAGCGGGGGCGGGGACGGGGGCTTATTATTCCGCCGATTCCGACTAACGTTTCCCAAGCGGAAGCCTCGGGCCGTGTTTTGGCAGGCCACTGTGTTTATGTGAGTCGCCTCTAAAGGCCAGTGAAAGAGGTCCTAAAACAAAAGACTTAGGCAACGAACTTGCTTCTTGCAGTCGGCAACAAAGCGAATATGAAATGTTTATGGGCCGATTATGCAGCGGGGGGCGTTGCGAAGGGATATATATGTGATATTTTTGTATTTTCAGCTGTTAGTTGATGCACGATTTTTTGTTTTCCTGCTGAAAGTGCGTAAGCAACAAAAGTGGAATTCCTTTTGACATTCTTTATTTCCTTGTAAAGAGAAATATTTTAATTTTTGTATGGTGATTATATTTGCAACAGTTTTTTTGTTATATGAGTTTTAAATATTTCATATTTATCTTTTTTATAGCTCAATTTTTACTGGCTTCTTGGTTTCCAAAAATAAACTATTATTATACAAGTACTTCTGCAAGTAAACATTGCTATCTATTCAGCATCATTACCCCTGAAATTTCCTGGTAATTAGACAGATTCCCTTGCCTCATTTCCAACAATGTTCCCACCATAAAAGGGACAACAGAAAGAGCTGGCCCACAACAAAGGCTCGATCTATCCATCTGTGCTAACGGTTTTCGCTCGTAAAGAAATCAAGCGAACAATCGGGCTCAGAACCACAACAATTGCATGGCTCAAGTGCTGCTGCCCCCCGTGTCCGGCACGGAGGAAATCACGCAAGCCAGGGGCCGCACAACAATGGGTCTCGACCCCGGGGCATTTGTTTAATTTCCAATTAAAAAGAGCAAACACACTAAAAGAAGTCGAGATGCATCTACACTTACGCCCACGCACAGCAGGTTAAATCGCCGGGCATTATCTCGCCATTGACATCGCGACAAGAGAGTGGCTTGACAACTGTTTTAGGTTGGCCAGAAACAAAACGAAAAAGGGATCGGACAACACTTGGCTGGCCAGTTGGACTCGGGGCTCCGGTCCCTCGGTCCTCATCCCTCAACCCTTGTTAAAATGCCCGGTCCAGGGCGATCGTTTGCTCGAGGTTTTCCTCATTTCCCGGAAAATGCCACTTGTCAATAAGGACCTCTGTGTTACCTGTTATCTAAATTACGCCAGGCAAAACAAAAACAGCAGTTGCCGTAACGGTGATAAATAGAGAAGCCAGCCAAGGACCCTTGGTCCCGATCCCTTTCCAGGGGTGGGCCCTGCCTAATGTTTTAATTTGATTTTAAATCGATGTTAATCTAATATCCGTGGAAAATGTCAAAATAAAGAAGCACTTCTCGCGCCCTTTTCCTTCTGATTAATTAGAAAAGGTAATGGAGCCCAGCGGTTGGACTTCTAATTGAAATGCACTTGCCGTCGCTTGCCTGAGCCTCGCATTCAATGAATTTCCTAATGTTATTTTGAAATCGCTGTCAAAATTGTATGGCTGAGAATCGTTTTGGGTGTGCTGCTCAACCTCCCTCCACATCGCTCCTCCGCCACTCTACGGTATTATTTTCCAACGAATTTGAATTTCCACCAGGCCTGGGTCCGAGGAATGCGATTGGACATCAACATCGCGTCATCGACATCGACATCGACATCGATGATCAACATCATCGACATCAGGGACGCGCACTCATTTGTTTTGTTTCTGATATTTCACTCCCTGCTCCCCTCCCCAGCTTTGGGCGTGAATACCACAAATTTATATTTAATTGTTCGACTGACTGGCTGCATAATTTCTCAATATTTTCATCGTCTGTTTGCGGGTGTGTGACAAATGCTAATTCATTAATATTTGGGCATTCTTAGACAGACCCCGACCTGACCCCAGCCAAGTGTGAATAGATGGTTCGAGTTCGAGTTCGAGTCCGATCTCGGGTGTGGGTGTTGGTGTTCGCGGCTGCCAGTAGCTAGCTGCGTGACGAATCGACTGTTTATACATAAAAGTCTCTTTAGCACAGGTTGGATATTATTAGCTGCAGAAATCTAGAAAACGATAGAGGTGATGGAAAAAATAATAAATAATAAGGCGATTTTTTATCATATTTTTAAGGGATTTTCTGGCTTACAGTAACTAATTTTCATAATCGAAAATTGAGCATATTTCAAATTAAGGTGAAAAATTAAAATTTAATTAAGCCATTACAGTATTAATTTTTTCTTCTTAGGAAGAACACTTTTATTAGCTAGTTCTTATAAGCTAGTTAAAATATTTTATAAGAAAAAGAAGCCAATTAGGGTCATACAGAGCATTAAGCCCATTGCCAGTTTTGATAGAAACATTGTATTTTTCCCAAAGCTCCAGCTAATGTTCTTGTTGACCTAAAAACAAAATGAAACTAATAAGCTCAGTACACACCTCCGGACTTGGCCGAACGAAACCTGCAATAAGCTACCCGTGATCGTAATTAGTTCGCAGGAAGTACCTGATTCAATTATAGAAAACCACTAACTGGTGAAATGGAAATGGATGGGGGAGTCTCCCATGACTGCTCCAACAACTACGGGGAAATCGGTGGAGCGGCCTGTAATTTAAACGAATTCACATCGCTTCAATTATGCACATTTGTTGGCCAATTTTCATAATAAATATTCTAATTGGCTTTTAATTATACGGAGAGCGAAAAGCGTTTCGTGTTTGAGTCGGTCAAATTGACTAATTGCTGCTTGTAATTGCAATATATTAGATGACGCCTCATTGGCCCGGACCACCGACCGGCTCTCCGGAGACACTACACTGCCCGACAAAACTACGGAGAGAGCCACATAGTATGTGGAACCAAATGGCAAACCCATAATTACCTTAACCAAACCCGAGGCGAAGCTCGCACGCAATCCGAGCATTTGTTGCCCTGTCCGAGCCAGGGGCGGGCTTAGGTGCATATATATTTTTTGGGGAGGGGCAGGGTCTACTGTACATGTATAGGTGCCCTCTGGTATAATTCAATAACGGCATCGTCGATTCAGTTGCGGTCGTCACTAATTGATTGTTTAACCAGCTAAATGTCCAAGGCGGGAATTTCTCCGGCGCTTGAATAATGCATTGCACTGCGGGCAGTTTGGAATGGCATTAGTTTCGAGAGTCGTTGGTTGCACAGTGGCGCAAAAGATGGTCTTACAAATTTTATAGTATTTAATGTGCATGAAATTATACACTTTTTGCAATGTTGAAGTCACTTGGAAAGGGATACTGTTGGGGAACTGAAAATATTTTTATATAATAACTGCAGCTAGTACATTCCTGCCTAAATCTCGCATCACTGTGCCCAGCCAATGAAATGCCCAACAATCATACGCAGCGTGGGCGCTGAGCTCGCCGAGCATTTAAACAGTAACAACAAACATCAGGTTGTCATAAAGAGTGCATATTTATGTGACTAATTCGAAATAAAACATAAAACTCACCAAATAATATTAAGAGGCTCGTTGGAGCGACTGGGAAAACAAGATGCATATCAACAATTAGGACGCCCCATGGAGCTGGCCACGAAATCGGGAATTCGTAATGGACAGCCGAGAATTGGAGATTGAGAAATTTGACGCTTTTACGAGCTGGGGGAAGGGGGCCAGGGACTCAGCAGCAGCATAATGTCTCTCTTTGATATACCAAATTAAAGCATTCGACATTTGATCGGACTGCGGAGAGCAGTTTGCATATGAAAGCGACGTCGTCTGGCGCCACGGATCGCCAGATCTAACAGTCCAGCCAACTGTCCAGGCCAAACACAACGACCCAAGGGCCATAGGCATAATTGAGGCAATTAGAAAACATCAAAATATTGGGCTTTGGACGCAGAAAATTGTTAAATAAATAAAGCCCGGGCCGACCAGAGACCGGAGACGATGTTGCGGCGCTCTTAATTAAGCACTTGAGGGCCTAAAATCGACTCGAATGTTTATTATTATTCTGTTCGAGTCAAGCAGTTGGCAATGACACGGCGCATTTTGAGTTTATTTTGGAGTTAAAAAGTTGGAGACGCCCACCGCCGCCGGATCATTCAATTAAAACGCTTACGCTTACGAATTATTATTATTATTATGACAAACAAATGTTCCAAGGGCCTAGAAACGATGCCAATCTTTTTGAGCCGCAGGAAGTGCCCGAATCGAGAACAATCCCCAGTAAATTACAAGCAATTGGAGATCTCCGATCTCCCGATCTCGATCTGGAGAGACACTGTGACGGAAGTGAAGTCAACGAGCGTGGCGTTGCCGGGTTCGTCGCCTAAGTCTTTCGTCTTTCGTTAGACAAATGGACAGAACATGGACTTTTAAATTAATTACTTAATTTAACACAACAAGCGGGCCGGCGACACCTTCAATGATGTTTTGGGGCGACAACGGAAAGCACTAAACATTCGCTGGGTCCAAAAACCAGTCTTTGTCTCGGTCTCAGCCTCAGCCGGCCCTGGCTCTGGCCTGGCCGAGTGTATCAGCCACGATCCTGGGCTGTGGCTGGGGCTTAACAGATTAGTTAGCATATCCCATATCAGGGTAATTATTGTTAAATGCGATAACGATCTTGTACAGCGTTGACATTTATTTATTTTCCTTAATTTCGCCGTATTAATCTTCTCGGAAACAACACGCATTAAACAGAACGCCGAGATATGGCACGTCCCTGTGTGCCGAGGACGTCGAGACGGTCATTAGGGGTCTCGAGGCCCTCGATCTCCTTTGGCTTCAACTTGACAATTTGCATTATGCCGGCGATCGATCAGCAATCGGAGAAATCCAACAGGTACTCGGAGGTACCCCATATAATGAGCGAGCGTCGAGGTGAAAAGCAAACTCAATTAAGGCCCGCCAATAGCCCCAAGACGAGACGCAGCTAATTTAACCAAATTGGATTACTTAATAAACTTTATGGGATAAATAACAATGAGACTGTGCGTGGTGCTGGCCATAAAGTGAATGCGGCGGCGCGTCGTTATTATTATTATGTATTTCTATATCTCTTTTTTTTGGGGCGCGCCGCATAACAAACCTTTTGTGGCATTCGGCGGAGTCAAACTCAAAATCAAAAACGAAATCAAAACGAAATAAAACAAGAAGGAAGAAATCTTTGGAAAGCCGAATTATATATACCCTTGCAGTTTACAATCGGATCAGGAGGACCGAATCAAAATCGATGATAACAGAGCAAAAACTAAATAATTTTTGTGAAAATTAAAACTTAAAAAAACCATAAATAAGGCAAAACTGCATAAAATTAAATTCGGAAAGCGTTGTTGGGCTAGTTTTAATAGGATTTTAAAATCTGCATACTAAATTTAATTTATTTTTGAGTTACATTTTTTTGCCATTTTTGATCATTTTGACGATGTAACCCCTTATCAAACTTTGCAAATTAAAAAAAAAAAATGTTTGTTGTTTCCAATATGGCTAGAAAGGCTCGCCTGTTGATGCTGATTAAGAATATATGTATGTATATGATTTGTAGGGTCGGAAATGATTCCTTCACTGCTTTGCAAGCTTCTGACTAAAATTATAATACCCTGGAAGGGTATACAAGATCCAAGCCAGCCACGAGGCAAAACAAGTTGTACAAACATGTGTATACTACAGATACATATGTATGTATGTGTATAACATCATCAGCAGCAGCGCAACTTACCAAATTGTGTTTTAATTTCCGAGAATTATCAGCAAGGGATTTCGTTTCGTTTTTGTTTCGTTTTGGTTTTGGGTTTTTGTTCCCTTTCTTCTACAGAAACACAGAGCTGGGCAGAGCGTTATGGGGAGCGATGATATTGAAAAGCGGCCTGCAGATAAGCCCAATTCCAATTCCGATTTCAAATCGGACTCTCGGCAGTCTGTGCAAGTGGGCGTGGCGCAGCCCCACTATTAATTATGGCCAAGTATCTGGGGGCTTCCATCAAGATGCGTGCGCTGCTAAGCAAACAAGGGGAGCCATTAGCCTGGATATATATGTACATACATATATATATAAGTAATCCAAGTGCTTGGACTCCGATATCGATCTCCCGGGTGGAACATGTAATCAGCAGTTGCTCTGATTTATGACTTTAGCAATTGCAAAGTTCTGTGATTGCCCCTGCACAGTGCGAAATATTTATTTCCAATTACATACATACATATATAAAAATCATCTGAGGTATTTGTTATTGCCTTTGTAAAATACACATATGACATTATATTTTCAATATAAACCTAGTGATGTTTTGTAAGAACAGATTATATACTGCCACGATTTGTGTTTTTCTGTGTAAGAGGGCAACCCCCATCGGGTAAATTTTTTATGGACAAACCTTTGACAGAGTGCCACGATTTAGTGATGTTAACAGCTAGTAATTAGCCTCGTTATGTCCGTTAATTAGCCGTATCAGACGTTCGATCGGACGCAGTTTCCATTAGATTGCCTGCATTGCCCATTGCAATTAGCCAGTTGCCGCTGCCACTGCACATTGCATATTCATTTTGATCCGGCAGAGCGATAATAATAGCGACAGCCAGCCCCTCCGCCACCAGTTCCCAATTGTCGCATAAATCTGTGGCCCAAGAATCATAAATTTGGCTTTTAAATCATTAGCACACCTCGGAGCGGCATCAGGCGACAGTTCTCGCTAACCAGTTTCTGTTTTGGCTCCTTGTAAGAGCCCCCAGTTCCGCCCCCGTCACCCCGCCACTTTGATCTCTCACGAGAGCTGCGCTCAATTAAATTCTCCAATAAAGCACGATTTGCATTTTAAATTGTGCAATTAAAATGCTTATGAAATCTATATAGAAATAACGATCGCTAAATGCATTTTATAGTCGCCTCCTTCGTCTATCTCTGTCCCTGTCGCTGTAGCTGTCTCCTCTCCCTCGCTCCTTCACCTGTCACCGATCCGAGTGGACGGCAAACAGCAACAACAATGTTTAATGTCACACGCTAATTAATTGACGGCGCATAATTTTTAACTCTGTCACACAGTGGGACGAACTCAATTAAAAACTGGCTAGGAGGAGGAGGTGGCGCAATAAAAGCCTGTAAAAGTGTAATTCATGCTCAAGGATGTTTCAATTTAAGATATGTTAGGATGAGGTACGAAAACCTCAGCAAGCTTTATTTTTGAGCTCTTTTAATAATTCTGTAGAGTTGCATATTTTCTTCTGGCAAATATAGTTAATCTGAAAATGTATTCTAAGCCCCAAAAGCCCTCCCCAAATCCAAACGAACATTCATTTTAGATTTCTTTTCATAATGAATATTTTATATTTTATATGATCATATTTTTGCGTATTACTATTACAATCATGGGTTCTTAAAGATAGTACTAGCAACTAGAGGGCTATTATTAAACGGGCTTAAATAATATCCAGCTCTGCAGTGGAGCGACTCGCAGGAGGTTCGTGCTTACGCCTAAACATAAATAAATGCTAGATCTCGTCACACAATGTACAGGAATCATTATTACTACAATAGATTGTTGTTCTGCGAAAATTCACTAATTAAGTTAACGCTTGTCAGGAATATTTACACGCTTAAACCTTAGATTTGTACAGTTATGGTTGGTGTCTAGCCTAAGAATATTTTTGTTTTCTGTTCAGATTTTTTCGGAAGGAAGAAAAGCTTCGAAGGGGAGGAGGAGGAGCTCTACTCAACCTCTGGTCTTCGCAGGGATTTGGCACGGATCTTGAGAGGGACAGGGAGGATCTCTAATACTTTCCCGTCGTCGCGTGGGATGCCCGCTATGTACAGCTAGCGCTAAGAATATATCACAACAAAACAAACTATGTCACTCTCCGGGAGCTCGGCTGGGAGCCCGAGCCCTCGGGACTGGAACTGGAACTGGAACTAGGCCCCATCGCCTGGGTAAGGAACTGGCTGCGAACTGAGCACTGAGCCCGCCGCCTCAGTGGCTGGCGTCCAGCTCGTGCTCCTCGTCGCTCGGGCAGTCATCCATCTCCATGTCGATGAGCTCATCGTCGTCCTCGTCGCCGCTGCCGTGCATGTTGCGCTGGGAGCCGCCCTCGCCTCCCTTCTCGTCCTCCTGCTGCATCCGCTTGTGCTTTGTGCGTCGGTTCTGGAACCACACCTTTACCTGCGTCTCGGACAGATTCAGGGACTGTGCGAGGGCCTTCCTCTCCGCCCCGACCACATACTGGTTGCTCTCGAAGGCGTGCTCCAGCTTCAGGAGCTGCGACGGCGAAAAGGCAGTGCGGATGCGCTTCGGCTTCCGGAACGGCGGCACTAGGAAGCCTTAAAGGAGAGCAAAGAAGAAGGGATTCTGGTTAGTCATCGGTTTGGATATGTTCTTGGGGTTCTTCAGGTGACAGATTCTAAGGGCGGGAATGAACTACTTTCTCTGGCTCTTCTAGAGATACTTACTTCCTGGGAACCGGTGTGGAAAGATCCTTCCGTGGCGGCTGAGGAGCCAGGGATACAGCTGATAGCTGTCCCGGGCCATGCCGGGATTGGGCATGAACTGGGCGGCATGCGGTGGAAGTCCAGCGGCAGCAGCTGCCGCCGCCGCAGGACCCAGGACATGACCAGCCTGCAGGGCGGCGGCCATCTGGAACTGGGCAGCGGCAATGAGGTGCGGATTGTGCTGTGGTGGCAGCTCCGGTGGAGCGTTAATGTACGGCGGCAGGGCCTTGATGTCCGGCATTCCCGGCTGTCCCTGCGGCGGTCCACCCATCGGCGGTCCTCCTGGACCCACGGGGAAGGGTCTGACAAGTCCCTGGGGCGGCATTCCCGGCATCATCATGGGTCCTCCTGCCCCGGGGTGCATCAGCGTCGGCTTGGGGTAGCTCGGAGGCTGCTGCTGCTGTGGCTGTTGGGGAGGAGTGGCGTGCGGACTGCTGACCAGCAAGGTGGGCGACGTTGAGGGCTGCGAGGACTGCGGGGAGACGGACTTGGGCGGCGTGTGGGGCGGCTGGATGCGCTGGGCGGGATTCTCGGCTTGCTCCTGGGCAGGTGGTGCCGGAGAGCGCTCCCTTTTCAAAGACACTGGGTGCTCTGCCTCCGGGGAGAGTCGGGTCTGGAGAGCCGCATTGTGATGGTGCAGGCGTTGCAACAGTTCCTGGATGTCCTGGTGGCTCTTGGGCGGGCCCTGCTGGTGGTGCTGTTGCTGTTGCTGCTGGTGCTGCTGCAGGAGGAGATGCTGGTGGAGAACGTGCTGCTGGGCGGGCGATAGATGCGGATGCGGATGGGCAGGGTGTGGGTGCGGCTGGCCGTGGGGATAGGGCATTGCGTGGGCAGGTGGCGCCATCAGGTGGAGCGGCGGGGAGCCGGGCAGCAGGGTGAGGCTCGACGGCGGCGTCTGGGGTGGCGATCCCGGACCGTTCCTCTCGCCCGGCGGCGGACTCTGGCTCCTGCGGCCATTCTCCGGCGGCGGCGAGTGGCCGGCGGCGTTGACACTGCCGGCATCGCCCACAATGGACTCGATGCTGAAGCCGATTTTCTGCTTGGGCGTGGGCATCATGACGGCGGCAGCGGCTGTGGGCACCGGCGGAATCATCTTAGTCATAAATACGGCAGCGGTTAGCTCGGCTATGTTGGCGGCTTTCTGGGGTTAATCGCGGTTCGGAAGAGATAATCCTCGGGGAAGTCTGGCTTGGCTGTTGGGTTACTTTCCACTTTGACTGTGTTCAAAGCATTTACACTGAGCGCCGCATCGGTGCGCTTTTCTATCGGTTTACACTGACACTGAGTTGGCTTTCGACGACGCGCTAATGGAGAACGGGACGTGACGTAGACGGAAACGTAATCGCTGGCGGAAAACGGAAATCGGAATGCGGAGACGGAGACGTGTGCTCTCGACGACGTTCGCTGGCTGAATGAACTCCGAGAGCGCTCGCCACCACCAAGTGTGTGCCGAACGAATGCCCGCACCGCCGCTGCCACTCAAAACCAGTTTTGGCAGGCAGACGGAGACAGCAGCTGCTTGGCAGTACGCAGCCCTTATGGTTGTTCCTCTCCTACCTCCGGTGTGGACTTTATCTGCCGCTGGATATGAGAGCGAGCGAAATGGCCGCATTATCTGGTCGGGGCGGTCCTCCGGCCGGGCCTGTTCGTTCTCTCTCGCTTCGGCCTCTGCATATGGCTTCCGTTCCGTACGTTCCGCTTGGTGGTTGTTGTTGCTCACTCTTGGCCTTTGTGTAATTTGGCTTAAACTGCCATTCATAGTTTTTGTTTTTGCGGTCGGCTTTTTGTTTCCGAAACGAGCATTAAATGAAAATCGAATGCCACACCTGGCCAAATGTCTCTGTCTAAATTTTAAAGGCAAGAACCAAGAGGAGATTTTTGAGGAGAACTGTTTGCTACTGGGATATATATTTTTCAAATATTTTCTGGGATTTGTTACTGGACTTTTTGTGTGTTTGTAAATTCAAAAAAACTTTGTGGGATTTGCTTGCTCTTTTTACGGATATACCATAGGTTCTTTGACCAACTATTAGTCGATTTTTTCTGTAAGAACAAACAGGCTTCTGCTGTATCAAGGTTTTGATATCAAGGAGCTATTTTATCAGTATTACAAATTTCCTGAATTACTTCTTTCTTAGTTAAAAAGTCCCACAGAAGTCCAACTCCATATTAGCGATTCAACACCACGATTGCATTTCAAGACTGCGGTTCCAATAAATCAAATTTGGGAGCCCCGATCCGGACAGCTTTATGGAAGGCGTATCGAGTTGCTACGATTTTCGCTACGATTTAAATGTTAATTTCTGAACACTACTACTGTCTTTTTGGCACACGACAAAGTTTGCATAATTTATGTGGTGTGCGGATCGCAATTCCGAATCGAAATCAGAGCAGGTCCATCAACGGCCGGGACGTGCCGCGATCGTGCGTATGTGCACACTTCCCTATCAGTGGACACATACTATTTTCACAAAGTGTTATTTTTACACTCTCTGTTATCAGCGCGTCGCCGGATTTTGGTGATTTATAGCCCAGAAATCGCAGCAACAACCACAACGCTTGTATTCGTAGGTTAGATTACAATCTATCAGTTTTTTATGGTTGCTAATTAAGCCACGCAAATTTACACAACGAATTTCGATTCGATGCGAAGCTACGCGCCGCGCCGCGGCATAAACAACTTTCGAGTCCATTAAAGCGTAATTATGTTGACTAATGGATTTTGATTACAAGGCGAAATGCTGTGGAAAGTTCACCGATTGGCCTTTTATTTTTTCTATTTATTTTTTTGCTTTGCGGTTTAATGAGCAAAACGTGTGTAGAGCTAATATTTTACAATACCCTTCCAAGGCATTATAATTTTAGTCACAAGTTTACCACAACTATTTACAAATAAGTATGAATTTAAGTCGAAATTTCTATTAAATAACTATTAAAACCTATTAAAACTCCACTAAATCTGATAGTTTTTTACCACGAACAATGCCATTTATAACCACTTATTGTGAGATCACAACACCTTGAATTTATAATTGAGCGATTCCCTATAATGGCACCTTCCAGGACCTCATCCGAACCCCTACACTTATCACAATTAAGTTGGCGAAAAAACGCAATTTACCTTTTATTTTTGGTAATTTCACACGCCCACCCGCGCCGCAGGAGGACCTGCAAAGGACCTGCTCCCAGCAGCCGGCACAATCGGACTGCTAATGAGCGAATAAAGACATCCCGAGGCAGCGGGACCAACTATGGTCAAGTGGAACCCCGTTGTGGTTCGTCAGGCAAAGGGAAACCATAAAAAATGCAATGCACACTGAGACAAAGGCCAAAATGCATTTATTAGATGGAAGTAAAAAGCGCACAATGTAGCAGCAGCCCGAAAGGTGTCAAAATCAACAATTTTCCAGCCTGCAAACAATTCCCCAGAAACCGAGCAGCACAGCGTGATGCAATTTCACCTATTTGCCCGGTCCGAGTTCAGGCGAAAAAAAACAGCAGTTTCACTTTTGTTTCCCCCGTTTTTTTATTTTACTTTTCTGGCTGTGAAAACAATGAAAAACGTGGCAAATTTCCCTTTGTCCAATTCGATGGATGGAAAATTGTTGAGTAGCAACAAAACAAGACAACAGAAGACGGAAAAAATTGACTTTAATGATGATGAGTTGGCGTTTAGAGAGTCTGTGCGTTTTCGAAACCCATTTTCCTGGTTTTTGGCACTCTATTCTCGCTCCCTCTGTAAATGTAATTAATTTCTGGCCACTCGATCGCTGCGGTTCCCAGAACACATTTTCATTTTCATATATTTCTTCGTTTCCCTTCCAAAACGATGGTTTGATAATTTGAACGCTTGTAAATCCACGCGACCCCGAAATTATGATGGATAGACATAAACTCTTTTGTGGCTGCTTTTCACGCGGCGGAAAATTCAGAATTTGGTAGCTGACTGACAGCGGCTCTCGGGGGCGTTAAGAACGTCAGACAACTGGACTGTGCCTGCCGTTTTCCCGGAAAAACTTCAGGAGAGGAGCCCAAATCCTAATCCCATTTTGGAGAAAAGGGTGCGCGAAGGATCTCCTCGGATCAATTTGGTATTTCGGGCACGACACAACGGAGCCAATCAAGTGGGGAATATATTCCGAATTACCACAGAGCCATAAAATCATATTAAAACACAATTTCTCGGTGCGGCGGCAGTGGCGGTAGCTGGGCCAACATCGTAAAACATTTATATCTAATCCTTGACAATCATAAAAATTACACAAACGACATGGATATACAGCCCAGGGAAAATTCTAACAAAGGCAAAGTGCCAGCGACAGAGGAAAATGTTTAAAATGTCGGAAAAGTGCTCGAAAAAATAACGAGAGGCGGACGAGCGGTAAGCGGTGAGCGGTGAGAGTGGAGAAAGCGTATAAACAGTAGTCAGAGAAATGTCATAAAAATGTCCAACTCCTATTTGGAACCTCCCCACTCCCAAAACTATGCACAGAGAGAAAGTAGTAAGCCTGCAGGGGAATATAAAGTGATATATAAATACTATTAAGTTGATTTAAATTGGTTGAAATAATGCAATTAATTAAATTAATTTTAAAGAAAACTAAGGAAAACATGTTTTCCTAAGTCAAATTTAATTTAATTAGTTGCATTATTTCAAGTGCATCCTTCCTGCGCTTAGTACGTGAATGTGCAAAACAGTGGAAAATAGTGGAAAACCATCCCAGAATTGCCTCGGATTTTTATGACACTTTCCGTAACGGGCACTCGAGCGT
The DNA here is from genome assembly GCA_018904815.1 of Drosophila ogumai. Taxonomy (NCBI): domain Eukaryota; kingdom Metazoa; phylum Arthropoda; class Insecta; order Diptera; family Drosophilidae; genus Drosophila; species Drosophila ogumai. Next base: position 40,597 of record JAEIIJ010012427.1, on the reverse strand, counting down.
GTCGTCGTCCAGCCGAAAGGACAGACAATCCTTTGACTCAGCTCGCAACCAGCAAGCATAAAAAATATACTAGTAGTTGCCGAAATAAAATCAACGTAATGTTTATGACTTTTCACCGGTACCCTGCACCAGCTTCCCCTGCTCCCGTGACCAGTGCTCCTCCTCCTTTGACCTGGCTGTGGCCGTGCCGAGACTTGCCCGCCGGTTGACACTTTCGTTTCGTTCGGTTATGTTTGGCTGACAGGCACTTTTGTCCGTGTGTCATTATCGTTCTGCCTGGGATCCGGCAGCGCGGCGGGATTTATGAGCAGGCGGCATGATTTGATTAGAACGAAATCAGATAAGGTCATTGTCAAGCTACATATAAGTTCTTAGATTTGGGATGCAGATAGTGCAGTTCATAAAAAACAACTACTCTGATTTTTAATCTCTTTTATGAAGCATTCAATCAATAGAATAGATATTATAGAAATGCCAACATGAATAATTATGGGATCAGAGGGCCCTTAAATCTTATTAATTAATTTTTAAATTATTCAGACATTTATGAACAGTTCTTCTCACAGCTTAATAACCAGGAATTGTATACTTGCTTGTGACTAGAAATGTCTCAATAGCCGCTTGGGATTATTTATTTCGCTCCTAAGTAGATTCCTTAGCTTCTGGAAGGCTTTCGAAACTCCTACGGCCCAGCTAAGCAAGTCAAAAATCCTCGAGATCATCTTGAAGCCGCGCTTCAGTACTCCCCAGAGACGAAGTGGAAAGCCATCCTTCCTCGCCCGCTTGGTATTCCACCGTCATCTCAATCATATGTATGCCTGACTCCCCTATCAACCCGATGGCCAAACCAATTACTCTTCTCATCCTTATCGCAGATCTCTCCCCAAAACTTCCCTCAATAAACACTTTATAAATTACACGCCGCCCACACTTGTCCGCCGCGAAGAGTCCCCTGCTCCAAGCCGTTTCCAAACTAATGATGACAGCCAATAAAAAATTCCAACAAATGTGTAAATTTGTGGAAATGCATGAAAATGGGAAAAACAAAAACGGGAATTTCATAAAAATGTAAATTTCGAAAAGGCAGCGAAATGGTGGAGGGAGCTCGGGACGTAGGGATACGCGGCCATGGTCGAGTGACTGGGAGAAACACACACCATAGGGAGGTTTGAGTTCCACAACAAATGAAATAAATTTGTGCATGTAACTTGAAAATGTCGTTGCTGCCAAAAAAAAAGCAAAAAAAAAGGAAAGTGGAAATGGGTATTTGTCAGGATCTGGGGAATGGGAACGCGCAATTGCCAGGGGTTGGCTGTCGAGGCGGGGTGCCTGGGCAGATGACTCAATTTACACGCAACGAGCTCTGTAAATTGCGCCTCATTTCGCCAGTGACTCCTTCCTTCCTCTCCGGCTGGCAGTTGTGCAAATGTCAAATGTAAAAATGAAATGGATATACCCGATTTCCTTCCTCCGCGACAGAAGGCTTCCAGGGATGGATGCTGCCCTTACTCGGCTACAAATTGCCAAACCTAATAAAAGCGAAATTAGCTGGCAAAAGGCAGGAGGGTTGATTTGTGAGTTGTGCTTCAGATGGGGTAGCTTAATTCGGCGAATATGTGCCATAAATTAAAATAAATTAATTGGCCGTGACTTGGCTTGCTAGAATATTCTATAACTATCTGTCACTCGAGTTTACCACGATTTAGAGTATTTAACTCTTAATGAAAAGTTGCATTTAATATTCATTTCTCTATATATTATTTCAATATAATATAACTTTTTCAAGATATACCACAGATTTTTACAAAGCCTGTGAAGCTGTGGAAACTGCAGATCTTCCGCGCCAGCTTTCTATCCTGCCAACCCCTAATTGTAATGAGGCTGCGCCGCCATTTTACGCCCCACCCCAAGAGCCAAATATATTGTAACAGTCTGTTGTCGGTCCTGGAGCGTCGGTCGTTAAACAAATGAATTGCCATAAGCGCCGGCTGATTGCAGTGTCGCCGTCGCCAAGATGATGGGCTGGCCGTAATGTAGGACAGAGACACTCCATGCCACATAAGCTGGATGCTGGGGACGGGCGGTGGTCCTGATTGGGCTGCCAGCTGCGATTATTATAACGCTTGCCAAGCTCTCCGAAGGCGGCTTTACGAGGCGCATCATTACGAGGCGGCGGCGCTGTCCTGCAGCCAGCGTCTGCCATTATTATACGCCATTTAAATAATATTCGCCTGGCACGTTTTCGAGACCGAGTCCCAGCTCCGCGGAACGGGAACTAGAATTGAAACGGGGTGGAAACCCACCCTAAAGTCTGCGTACGGCGTCTGTGCCATTTTTCACAGGCTTTTCGCTGCGCATAATCAAGGCACATCATCAGCATTTGATTGCGACAAATAATGCCGCCACTTTGTGTTTGTTCAGCGAACGTCTGCCGGCACTCAGGGGTGCCTACCCCTGCAGGAGTCCCTTTCTCCCACCCTCCAGGACAATCTTAAATAACTGCAGGGAAAATGGCGGCGAAGAGTGAAAGGATTATGGCAGACGCGGTGGAAGCGCGCGCGTGTTAAATTAAAAGGATTTGTGTGTTGATTAAGTGCCAGGACAGCATTCAAGTGGCAGACTAGTTAAGGGGTAAGTTTTGAAGGGAATTTTTCATAGGGGGAAAAAAAAATAAATGAATTATCCGAAATGCATGTAATTCATTTTGATATTTCTTCTATTTATGAAAAAACTAAAAAATACATTCCCTAAATAAAATCACAAGCATATACCCAAGGCATCAAGGAATCTGTAGTTTCATATAATGACATATCCTTCCTCGAAGCTAATCCAAAACAACTGCAAACATTGCAACATAATGGGAGTGCAAATGTGACTAGGGATCGGAACCTGAGGGCAAGAAGTACCTAAACCAGATATGAACAGTCTATCAGCGGATCTTGGCCGATCCAACAATGCGATAATGGAACATATATGAACTTCAAGGCCCAAACAACCGGTAGGAAACGGTAGCTGGATCAGTGAAGAAATCAATCTCTGGGATCCCGGGATCAGAACCGGGACTACAAAGGCAGCTGATTCCGCCGACTTGCCATTCCCGGGCCAGATTGCCGATCTCCCTCGGCCAGTTGTTGATCTTGTTACAAAAGTCAGCCGAGGTCCGAAGCGCGCGGGTGTTCTCCGGGAGCGGGCAGGAGGAATAATAGGTACCGCGGGCCTTTGCCAGTCTCTGCTCTGTGCACTCTGTAAGCGGAAAGAGCCAAAAAGTTAAGCCACAAACATACAAGAGGATCAAAACGGATTTAAATACAAAGTGGGAAATAATGAAGTGCCGGCATAGGCAGCCCAGGGGAAAATAGTGGAAAGGTGCAAGATTTCCCGAAGCCTAAGCCGAAACCAGGGTGGTTCTGGGTCTCTCCACGTTATACGTATGTGGAGTGCGTGTCGAGCCGGGGCTTATTAAAGTTATAATTAAAGTATGTCCATCACTCTGTGCGTGGATCTTGGGCGAGTTCCCTACAAACTGCATTGTGTGTTCTATGAATTTAATTATAAAGATTCCCTGATAATTGTTTTTGTATTTAAATTTTAATGGGTTCACACTATTCTCCTGCTCAACAAGATCGCTTGGGAAAGGGGTTGGTACATACCAAGAAATGGGTTCTATAAGTTGTTTGCCTTCAAAGCTAGCGCAGGGGCTGAGATAAATTTTAATGGGATATCAGAAAGCCTAGGGGATATAATAATACAATTAAATTAAATCATTTATGAAGCAAATTAGGTATTTCATAATATTACAAAAAGGGCATTCAACTAAGCAATAATAATTTTAAAGGCTAGATATATGTTATTTCGTCCAAGGAAAACCTAATTTTTAATTAAACATGTTTCTCAATTCTTAAATATCTGTGCCTAGTATCCCCCTTAAGCCAACAACGTGTCTAGAGGAGCCCCTCTAGCGTCTGTCAGGAACCTTGTTTCTGCTACGCCCCTGTGTTCACATACCCTTTTCAACAGTTTCGAGTTTCGAGGAGCAGAGACCTTCGTGTACACACATTGCACGTCATTTAAATTTATTAGGATTACGAAACAAAAAGTCAACAAGATGACAGGAATCGGAGTGAAAGACTTGAGCTCCTGGGCATTGTTTCACTTGGAAGAATAACCCCAAAACAGGCAGTGAAAATAAGGATAATAGGCAACTCATATGCGCCCATTATTTCCATTAGGGGAAAATGGGAATATGAGGAAGTTTTCGGCGGATCGGATTGGATAATGCTCCGGCAATGCCTTGGCATACTTGACTTAATCTAAGCCAATTTAATGCCCATTGACCCGCCAAGAGGATGGCAGATCACACAAGTGAGTCCGACGGCGGCTTCCAGGTCCTTCGTCCTGAGCCGTAATTGTTATGGGAAGAAGAACCACGCACGCACACGGACACATGTGGCATTATCCCGGGCTTAGCTGTGGGAAAAGTGGAACACCCGCAACTGACTTTGCCCAGAAGTTGAAAGTCGGGCACTTGATCGCATCCTGCTGTAATCCCAGAGAGCTCTGTGGCTCCTGTTTGGGTCGTTCTCGAGCGAGTTGCAGAACAGTAGCTCCGTTCGTTACGGGCATTTTGCGCATGCCATTATCTAATTTGCCCAGCATGTGCAGGCGGCTCCTTTCATCCCGGATGGTCTCCTTTCAACATCAGCAGTCGGCATTCAGCACTGGCTGTGCCACTTGGCCGTGTAATTAGATTCGTGCTACTTTCCACGGCGGCGGTCTCTCAGATGTGGCCGCTCCCGCTCCAGCTCCCGCTGCTTATCAATGCAAACGCCCTCCGCGACTATGATTATGATGTTTTCGATTTTCGGCTCTTGACAAGTGCGCATAATTTATTGAAATGCTTTTTATTAAAGCTAATTGGCCGACAAAGCGTCGCAGCGGCTCGTGCCGCCGTGCTGCCGAATCAATTAAAATGCCTTCGCACAGCTCGAGTGGCGAGCGAACAGTTCCAGATCATTCAGTCGAGTCCGGCGTTTGGAATCAATTCGATGTCAATCGACGCGATTGCATGTGCAATCGGTGTCAATGCACGTTCGGGTATTTTTATGCACTTGGGGAAAAGTGGGGAGATTCATAAGGGTCTGGATGGGATTTATAAGAATCTAGTGTATGTTTATAATTTATTCACAATACAATTTATTTTTGTACCCCTTCAGGGTATAGTATTATTCAGAACATTGCAACGCACTGAAGTCGTCATTTCTGACCCCATAAACCATATATATTCTTGATCAGCATTAACGGCAGTCTCTTTCTAGCCATGTCGGAACACAAAAAAAAATTTAATATTTTTCAAATATTTATTTCGCTTCCCAGGACAACCTCCCAATTTTAGCAGTGTATGCTAGAGCCGAGCTAGTCATGTGTTTAAAGCGATTTAAGCATGGCCAGCGGCGAGTTTGTGTTTTTAATCAGCTGCCACTTGCAGGAGACCCCACACACACGAGACGAGTCAGTCCGAGTGCCTAATTAAAATTGATTTGATTTCCCTGACACTTTTCAGCCCCGAACCGAAGCCGAAGCCGAAGCCGAGCCGCCGCTGTGGATGTGGAATCAAAGCCGCATTGTTCGTCACGCCACTCGGAATGGGATGACTGACAGTTGGTCGCTCAGTGAGCCAATCATTTGCCCAATCGTTTCAATTTCACATTTTGATTGATATTTCTGCTGAAACCGATACACAGATCGCTGCCCCTGCCCCTGTCTGATTTCTGGCTGCTTCTCGCTCTGCATGGAGCATAGAGCTAATTAAGGCGATCCGTGAGCCTCCCGTGAGCGATCCCAGAGCGATCCCGATCCCAGTCCGGCGCTAAGCTCATAATTATACGAGAGAGTCCATGGCTATGTGGGTTGTCATCTGGGCCATATATCTTGTTATGGCCACGGCGCATGCGCGTCTCCTCAATTAGTTGGGCTGTCAGAAAGATGATGAACTCGTTGCTTGATGAGGGTTTTTCTCTCCGAAACTAAGGACTGGACTGTTGTCCAGTGACTTATCACAGTTTCGAGCGAATTACGACGCGTCGCAGTTATTTTTTAATAGTTTTGCCAGCATTCCTGAAATATGAGTAACCCCGAAATCCGTGGCTTATTTTCGGTTAGTTTGTCGTCTGCGATAGCATCGATAGAGACGTGCTCATGGGACGGAGGTCGTCCGGAGGTCCAAGTGGATCTGCTCCGGTGGTCCCCGCCTCCGGCGTCAAGTCGTTGACATTTGCGACAAATGGCCTAACGCACGTCAAGTATCCAAGCCTACGGCTCCGAATCCGAGCCGTGTGTGTGGTCCACTTTAGGGGGTGTACACGTTACATCGCCGTGTAATTGTGACTCAGACAATAAGTGGCCACGGAGCACTCGGATCTCGGGACAAATTCAGACAGAGTCGTCGCCATGTTCGGCATCTAATCAACTCATTAAGGTCAGCGCATAATTTTAATTGTTTTTTCATAATCTTCGTCGGTCGGTGTCTTCAAAGCCGTCTCGATTCCGCCCTATTCCACAGAAATCGGCGGACAGATAAGCCCGGCCAGGCACTTTGGCATAATTGGCGGCTAGTTAGCTTTTTAGTTTCTGTAAACTATCGGCCTTAGTGACTTTGTTTAGTGTGGCAATCCTGCTGCTGCGCTAACCATACCGCCGCAGAGGTCATCTCGCTCCAATAAACGATGCCACATAATATCTTCCCCATTTCCCCTCTTACCCCCGAGAAACTGTGGGAAACTGTGCGATCGTTCGGTGCGTGATTAATTTGTGGTTATTTTTAGGCACGACCGCTCCACTTTGTGGCTGGCTGCCTAATTCGGCCCCCGAAATATATATCTGTGCTTATATATTTATTTGTTTTCTTGTTTTTCATTTTCAGCTCCCTCCCCCGTACGCAATTAATTACAATTTTTATTGCGGCGACCTGAGGTTTTTCACGTTGATTTATATGGGAGAATGCCGGCTCCAAGACTTCGATCTCCACGCGTCGAAAGTGCCATAAAATGCTTGAGCTATTCGAAGCGTTTTGATGAAATGTGAAAGGCAATTACTCAATTGCATTTTATTAACTGAGAACGTTTGTTCACGGCTCTCTTTTTCTAAAATGATTTAGAGCATTTGTTTTGGGTTTGCTGAGGAATTTGGGCTCCAGCCCGAGCATGCATGGGAACGGCTGATTATTCCCAAAGCCTCTAATTTGATTAAATGGAAATAAATTGTGTTGGTTTTCTATGAAAGGTGGTAATAAATAATTTAACAAGAGACATGTTTGAAGATTTCTGTAAGTATTTTAAGTCATTGTTTCTTATAAAGTTCCTAATTCGCCTTGACCTGGCTAAAGACTTTGTTAATTGTGTGAGAGAAACAGCTCATTGACACCTGGAGCTTGAACTTGTGGCCTCGCATGGCAGCCCCATCGCCACTTCCAGCCCGGTTACCACCTGTCCAACAGTCTGCATCAACGCACACAGAAGCCCCGCACAGTTTGTGGCAATTTGGTAAAGATTTCGCCGGCAAACTAAAGTGCAAGACACATGCAACGTTTTGGCTAATTAAGCTGGCATTTGAATGCGGCCTCGCATCTGTGAGTTTTCTGTGTTTTCTTCGTTTCTGCTGCTGCTGCTGCTGCGCCACAGTAGCCCCCCGCACTAACGGAAGCCATACTTCAGCTGCGTCGCCTGGGAATCTGACAGGTGAAATCTCGGAGATGTCGGAGGAAGTGGAAATGGGAGTGGGAGTGAGAGGGGGACCGGGCCACGTCGCTGATACGCCCTGTGGGCCGCAATAAAATTAATTTCGCCGCGTTTTAGCCGTGCAATCACAGCAAAGTTGACAAGCGTTTACCAACGCGTCGCTCCGCACGAATATTTCATCTGCTGGATAAGCATCGCCGCCGTCGCCGCGATGCAGGCCCCGAAAAGACCGGAGAATAAAAATTATAATAAGAGTCTGCGGCAGCAGCAGCCACTTTGTCATAGCATTTCCGCTGAATAACTTCTCCCCGCCGCTTCGGCTGCCCCCTGGCTAATTAGCTGCCCGCCCGAAATGGAATTGAAACCCAGCGCTGCTCACACCTTGCGGGGTCTCCTCCGGAGCTTGGAGACGAGGATGAGGACTCAGGTGCGGATGCGGATGCCGCGCTTTGTAGTGCGAAACTTTTAATGGCTCGCATTTCGCTGACGACGATTGTAATCGTGGGTTTTTCGTATATTTCTTATGCTTTATGATTGCCCAAGGGATTACCGCGAAGGCAGCTTCTTGGACTTTAATTGAAATTCGTTATGTCGCCGCAGACATGTGACTAAGTCCGGTGAGTGGGCCGAGTGGAAAGTGCCCGAAATGGGTTTAGTGTCGAAGGTTTAAGGTGTGTGCTGCTTGCAGGGAATGCTCTCAATTCAACATAAATTCGTCACTTTTTGGCTTTCTACTTCAAATTCGGTGACAAAAGCTTTAAATATTAATTAAATACAACAAGCAAGAGCATTCCAGCTCGCCAGCATTCCTTTAACACCCAATTAAAAATCTATTTAATGGCCACAAGTACCCCCAAAGGCCGCACCTCTTTCTCAACGATTTCCTTCACCTTGGAGACTCGAGGAAAATTCACTTTTAATTGCAGTTAATCAATCAAGTTCTTCCTCCCCTCGGCTTTTTCGGAGTTTTCCGTAATGCACAAAGTGTAAATAAATGCGAATGCCATTTGGAATTTTGAGCTCAGTGGCGAACCAAGGGATGCACAAATCAGTGAACGGCTTTGCTGGAATTTCATTCGATTTATGCGGTGCTGATGGGTTAGGTTAAATGTATTATTAACTAGGGAAATAGCTGAGATATTTAAGAAAAAAATTTGAGTATCTCGCGAGTACATTTCAAAAGAGCTTCTCCCGTATTATTTATCGGATTTTTTCTTTCCTGTTTTTTCGGCTCGTAAAGTTGCATCTGGCGGCGGCCATTTTGCAACAATCTGCAGCGTTATTAATTGCCGCTGCGCGCTTTTTAGCGTTTATTTATGGCCGCCGACTTCGATTCCGATTCCCAATCCGATTGCTGTAGCGATTGCGATGCGATATGGCATTTCGAGTATGGGCGCGAGTTTCGAAGCGACGCCATTCAATTGACACGCATTCAATTACGGCCGCCGCTGCAGCTGCTCCAGTGGCCACTGACTCATGGCGGCTCGCGGGGAGGGGCCAGGAGGGGGCCAGGGGAGCGGGTGCGGTCAGTCAACGGTCTGCTGGAATGCAATCAGCTTCAATCACTGCGGCCCTGTTATATTTATCGCCTTAAACGAGCATAAATTGTGGCTTTAAAAGTTTCCTAGAATCGAAAGTCAATGGAACTGAGACCAAGATGGTTGTGGGTGGGGTCCGTTCACGCTCCACTGGCAATTGATACATACATAGTTGTGTGAGCACTGAGAAAAATAGTCTAGAGCCTGGTAAGGGATTAAATAGATTTTACAGCATTAAGTAAAAAATCTTAAACGTTGAAGAAATAGTTAATTAATAATATTTGAGGCCTTATTGGGGACATATCAAGGAAAAAAGCCAATGATTGGCATACTTTATTGTCCCATAAAAAGCGTAATTTTTAATTAATTTGTTACCTTTTCTTTGAGTGAATGCCTATGAAAATTGATTGAAATGAGCTGAGATAAAGCATCATTGCCCAGTGGCGATTAATTAAAATTGTACAAGGTGCAAGTGTCAATCGCCGTTCAGTCTCTGATCCCTTCCCCAGTCCCCCTCGACACTCGGCCGCCAAAACACGTTAACAGTTCGAACGTGACAACAGAGGAACCCCTGGAATCCACCCACCCACCAGTGGTGGTGTCTCAATTGACGATTCATAAACGGATCGCCGATGCTTTTGATTTATGCCCATGAATCCCCCACGAAATGTCACAAGGCAGGTATGGCCGCCTCGAATCGAACGTTAATGTTATGCGGCTAATAGGTTTTTCAGCCGCCGACCACGACGACGACGGTATTATAAGGTAGCCAACCGGCTGTCAAAACTTGCATTGCCAAGTGTCAGCAACCCACGCTGCGGGTCAGGTGTGGCATATTAATGGGTTAGGAGTGCTTCGGCTGGGAAAAAGATGGGGTTAAGATGGAGCTGGGGTCATGGGAGTGGGATCAGCGCGGACAATCTAATTTGTTTTATAACTATGCGAATTTTGACAGCCCCAAAGAGATCGAGAAAAACCTTGACTACATTTGCAGCCTTTAAATTTCCAAAGATTTTAAGCTTTGAGTAAGGAAAATATTTACTTGTCTCGACGAGCTATTTTTGCCAATTCCCCAAAGGCTCTGGGCCCTGGCCCTTTGTCGGAAAGGGGTTAAGCTGGAGGAGGGGCACTGCGGCTGAAACTCAAACTGTCTGGACAGATAGTTGGACAGCTCACTGTAACTGGCACCGGGCGAGACAGATTGACATTAAACAATTTGTAATTCGATACTTAATTGACGCCCGGCTCGTAAATTTGCAATTGCAGCGGGCTAATGGCAGCAGGGAGAGAGGCTCGGCAGTCCCGGGAATTGAGGTCTTGGGCCTCCACTTGGTTCCGAGCGATCCAATTAAAGTTGCCCAAGGGGCCGCCATGGCTGTCGAATTGAGGTAATGTAAAAGACGCTGAAGACGATGCGAGATGTGAGATGTGTTGCCCACACAGCTGGACAACGCCGGCTGGGACACCACCAAGTCATGTACGGATGTCAGTTGGCCTGGTCGGAAACCCTCACCCCCCACCATTTTGACCTTTTGCGTGTGTGCGAAACCCAAGACGGTCCAGTTTTTATTTACTTTCGTCGCATTTGTCTTTTAAAATGCGATGACCTGACAGCTCTCAGCTCCATTGGGCGGACTGCTGGCCAGTCCCACCTCCTCCCGAAGACATATTGCACTTTTGCCCATAAATTGTGACCCCATTTCGATGGATCTGTAACTGTAACTATGTAACTATGTATCTCCGTAGCTGTAACTGTAACTGGCGCATCATTTGCCGGGGGGCTGTGGGTATTTTGGTTTATGACCCTGGACCGGACCGGGCCCTTGAGCACTCCCCAGAGAAGCCTTAGTTCCGCGCCGGCCACATAGAAAGCTTTTTGGGAAAGTGTAACTTTTACTCTGCGCCGATTTTAAAGCCATAAAAAATGTTTTATGCGTGGCGCTAAAATGAAAATTGTCTTACACCTCCTTTGTAGCGCGGAAAAGAAACTGCGGCAATGGGGAATTTCTTGGCATCGTCGGCCAACATTGTAGGTGTCTCCCTGGCTTAGTTTAGCTTTGCGATGACGGCAATTTATTTTATTGCAAATTTTATCGACTCTCGGCGGTTTGATTGGGCTCTCCGTTGAAACGGCAAATCGCATTGGTTTTTGTCGAAAATATCGAATTACCAATGAATTTGGCTGTTTGATTTTTATGGCCGAGTTCTGATCGAGTGGCTAGCGGGGGCTTTACCGTGATTTCGGCCATATGCTGCCTTTTTTGGAACTTAAATCGTGTGTGTTTGCAGGCCACTTTGCGGGAATTGAGTTATCTCGGTTTTAAGGTTATCAAGAAGAGATTGCCTTGGATGCCGGACTCAAGGCGATCATTTACATTTGCGGGAGTTTATTATTGGATTGCGACCAACAAAAATCAGAATGAGACCGGTTAATAGGTGTAACAAATTTATAATAATTTAAATATAAGTATTGAGTCTACAATAATATTACAACAAAACATATCTTTCCAAAGGGTTCTCTCTTTAAACTGATTTCTAGATAATATTTATCCTTCAGAAAAAACCTCTTTTTAAGCTTAACAAATACTCCACGCATTCCCTTCTCAGTTCATCAATTATGTCAACCATTCCACACTCAAATAGAAAATAAATATTAGCCATTGTCCTCAGTCCCGCTTGCAGTCACGCATCCAAAAAAAGAAAACAATCTCTAAAAAAAACCCACCCATCGATTGTCTCGATTGAAATTGGAAATAATTAAAATATCTCGTACGGCACGCTCGGAATTTATAATTACGAGTTTGTTTACAATGTCCGAACACCTCCGCGGGAACAATTACTTTATGAGAGGGTCCAGTATGGCGACGATCATAATTACGGATCGAAAGTGACTGCCGAACTTCCGTCGAGTATGGCGGATAAGGCGATAAGCCCGGAAGGTAATCGATAACTCCCGGTGGCGACAATTACTACTGCCATGACGGATGATCGATCGGAGGAAGGTGTACTATAAATGCGGCACAAGCCCAAAGCTCAAGTGGGAATAATGGCCGGAACAGCGATTACCCATTACCTATGGGCTCTGGCGACACGTGGGCGCTGATAAGCGGCCGCCAGCTCCTCCAATTTGGCCATTTGGTTTACTTGTCAGCGGATGTCAGCGATTTGGACTGGGTATGGGGGCCGGGCTTCTTTCTAGCCCCACTGATCTGGACCAGATTGCGCTGGCAGAGTGGTTAATGTCTTGATTAACCAGCGAAAAGCCCTCCACTCATCCATTCATCTATCCATCCTCCGCCTATTTATCCGCATCTCTTATCGCTAATTTGTAATCAGCAATTAAGTCACAGCGCACGCGCTTCAGCTTAGAGTCTGTCTTTGGGCCCAGTTCTGATTGCTCTGGGATAGCGTACACTGAGAGTAGATATTGGGAATAAAATAAAGGGAAGTTCCACCCGAAAGTTAGCTTTTATACCCAGGGAATATTTCATTGAGCAGGAATAAACTTAAAAAATAAAATTATTTACCTCTTACGTTTTTCAATATACTTTTCAAGGCCCTACATATTTCTCTCTGTGCAGTCACCCAACTGCAATCAGCGCAGCATCAGGCATTAAGTAATTATGTGTTGATTTACATGATTTCTGATTCTGGGTAAAAGGGAGAGAGAAGGAGTGTTTTAGAGCCAGCTTTGGTAGTTAACTGATTGAGCAACTGAGATAAACGATTGAATATAAAGAGCCATCCAAATAACCGAAGATGAGCGACATTAAATTTCGTGTGCAGGATCAATCTGTATTTACTTTATATTCAAAATAAAACACAAATAAAAGTTGAATCTAATCAAACAAGAGCCGAATTTAAAATAACTTTAGTTTGGTATTATTCATAGATACCTCCGCCATCATCATCATCATCGTTGTAGTTTGGGATTGAAACCGTTTAACAATTACCAAGACTCGGCTTTTGAGCGATCCAATCTCATTTGAGATAAAACACGCCTCTTCAAGGGTTTCCCAATGCCAAAACAAATCAAAGCAGACCTTTCAGCGGTTATCCAACCAGCCAACCCCCCGAAAAAACTTGGATTGCATAAGGCCCAAAGCCAAAGCGTTGTTTTATTGCAATCTATTTTTTTTTTTTTCAGCTTTTGTTGCGAATTTAAATTTTTTACGACTCGAAAATTGCAACAGTTAAGCAGCTAAAAAAGCCAGCAGAAAGGGACGGCAGCTAATTTTCACACTGGCACTGCAAAAAAAAGACTACAATTACAACAACTGCAACAACGTAACAGCAGCAGCTGAGGGTTAAAAGCTAAATGTCCGTCCGGCGGGCAGGGAAAGGGAAAAGGGAAAACCAACCGTAAAATTAAAGCGCAAAATGCAAATAAACGAAACCTAATAAAAGCAATTTGGAAAATTAGCCAAAACGCTCGCTCACCTCGGAGACGGAGTTGGCGTTGGACTCCGAAATTGGACTCTTGGGTTGCACTTAAGTTGGGCGCCGTGAACAAGCAAAGCTGTGCTAATTTTTTGTAAATAAAACTACCGATCTACCAGTTTACCAGCTTGCCAGCGCCCCTCCTCCCACCTCGGGATCCGGGGGGTAAATCAACTGTGAAAACTCGCCGTCAGCCCCACAAAGCATCGAGCCAAAGAGCTACAAAGTAACAGCAAACTGTTCCAAATTGGCGCGCTGCAACTCTGCAGATTTGAAGCCAAAAGATCCGAGATCCTAAGATCGTGAGAGGCGCAAGGCGCAAAACAACAGTTGCAATCCCCAACGGAATGCAAATTACCCGGCATCACCCAGCAGCAGCAGCTCGTTGCAGTGCCCAAAAAAGCACAGCTGAGCCAACTACTCGGCATTAGAATCTGCCTATCCCTGATTAAAGATTTAGGTACACTTTGAGGAAATACAAGCAAATGTTTATATTTATACGAGGACTCAATTAAATTACAACTATGTGGCAGTAAAATTCTAAAATCTAATTTGACCTATTTATTTATTAACATTCTTACCTATAATAAAAACGAAAAATTCTGCTGTTTTAGTTTTCAATTCTTAAGAAGGCCGAAAAATAATTAAATATATTTAACTTGATTTAAATAGATTCAACCAAAGATTTTTTGAGAATTTCGGCTGCAGAAGCCGAATTATACATATTTTTATGTTAGACAATTTAGTTCTACAACAAACTAGTAAACAAAACCGAAATATTAAACAACATTGTGCTAAGAAAAGTGCAATGAACTGAAATTTAATGACATATATTTCCTAGGCATTTTTTTTTTTTTTCAGTACATCGGGCTAATACTGGCGCTGCCATTTGCATGCAGCTCCGACATATTTCGGCCAGCAGCACCGAGAACCACAACCACACTTGTCTGCAATTTGTGATGTGCCTGCCTGGAAGTCACGCGTTGACCCCGCCCCTGTGTCCCCGTCGGGAGCCCCTGCCCCTCCCTCCCCCCACGGGAGAGGCACTCCCCCCTGTACGGCTGGCAAGTTGCACTGATTATTTGCTTAAATTGCTGCTAATAACATGACAAGAAGGAGAGCGAGCGAGCAATCCGAGCGAAAGAGAGATCGCCCCCCAAGTTTGCATGCACTCGTAGTCCGAGTCGGAGTCGGAGTCGGACTCGGATGTCTGTCCATCACTCGTTAATTTCTCGGCGGCTCCAAGAGGAGGCTGTGGCTATCGGTGAGTGCCTGCCACCGTTTATCCATTCCGCATGGATGCATGGATTTCCCAAGCTCAAATTGCCGCAAAAATTAGTTGCTTGACTCTATTACACATGCAGATTGCGAGCTGGAACTCCAATTGCTGCTCCAATTTGGACCAGATGAGATGGATCTACGTCGAGCGGCCAGAGACGTTGTTGCATGCCCCAAACCAGTGGCCACAAAAATGCTACAGTTTAACCTGCTCATAACTGGAGGGTATATGATATGGAAAACGAATCCACTTGCTGCAATTATGGCAGCAATTACTGTGCTGCTCCTGCTTTTGCTGCTGCACCTGATGTATAATTTGCGTTTGTCCGGAATCGGAATCCGAATCGAAGCCGAGTCACTTTTCACAGCTCGCGGCTCTGCCGCTGTCAGGGGAAATGAGGTCTGCCAGCCGGGTCATATGCAAATCCCCAGCACATCCAGCCCCCGAATTCGAGTGTCGAGCAGTTGCAACAACCGAAGCCTAATGAAAGAATAACACGCCGCACAGCAGCACAAAGTCAGGCTCGAGTCAGGGATCAGATCAGCCCGAGGGCTGAGACAATGAAACTGTCTCCGGAGTGGACTCTGGCACGGTCAGGAAGTTGATGGAAAGCTGGGTCTGACTTGGAACTATTTGGTATGCATTGGGAAATGTTGAGAAAAACATATTTAAAAATATTTACGGGTCTTTCTTGAGGAAAAGTAAAGCGAATCAAATAAATTAATGCTTACCAAAGTTGAAATGCAACAAATATTGATGTATAACGTTGGCTAGCAATTGATAGAAAATCCTCTAATTATTTAGAGACTCTTTGAAACTTTATTATTTATTTATTTCGGTCTATTTAAATGTTCTCTTGTTTAATTAATTATAATCATCATGGGAGCTAAGGCTCTCTCTCTCTCTCTCTCATTCTATAGAGTTAGCAACACATCCACCGATACCCTCATCATTTCAGAACAACACCCCTTCAGCTGGGCTGCTTGAACTTCCCCCAAAAAAAGCACAAGCCCCACCACAAAATCTCAGCCACTTGCTCGCATTTTGTGGCGGTGTGTGCCAGTGTGTGTGTTAAGCCCCGACTAATGAGCGACAAGCCCCGAAAACTGTCAAGAAATACCCACCAATCTGCGCACCCCTGCCCCACAATCAGACCCAGAGAACAAACCCCGACACGAAACAAATTAAGCAAAACATTCTGTAAATGTCGAAGACACGAAACACGAATTAATTGTGCGCGCACACAGCCCCCAATATAACATAAATCCGTAGCTGTATCTGTATTCAGTGTTCGAGCTTTTTTTTGGGGAGATTGAGATACATGTGCGTAAATAAATCATGGGAAAGCAGAAGTGCGATGGCGCCAAAGAGCTTAACAGCTTCGGAGCGGCCAAGAAGATACAGATACCACAGATTGACTAACCAGCAATCAGGGACCGACTCTGACACTTTCTTTTGGGGGAAAAGCGGGACCGTTACAACACGGTTTTCTGTGTCCGTAATCGCTGCGAGATCAGCGTGGATCAGTGGATCAGTGGATCGCTAGATCGGTGAATCGGTGGATCGGTGAATCGGCGATCGCTGAATCGATGTTCGGTGATCAGCATGGCGCCATCACGGGCCGGGATGTTGGGATGCTGGGATTATGATGCCAGCAGCCTCACGATGTCGTGCCTCCAATGCTGGATGTTGCTTGTTTTTTGTTGTCCGCTGGCTGCTGCATTCGTGAGCCGTCCGAGTGCAACTAATTGCCGCACGTTCGCACCCAATTAGCCGGGAACGGGTTAAATCTGCCGGCTAAGTGCAGCTATCAACACTTTCCTAGTATATAATACACTCGAATGCAGATGCCGATGCAGATTCGTTTTCGGATTCACAGATCCAGGGGTATAACTGGAAAAAAATAATCTGAACACACTCTGAAAATGTGGAAAAAAAGATGGGTAAGATGGGTATATAGATAAAGTTGCTAATTAACATATATATTTATTTACGGTAAAAATAGCTAATAATGTTTTTGTAATCGTTTTCACATATATTTTCTTATTTACGCTACTTTTTCTCTTTTATTTTTTCAAATAAAAAATACAAATTTTAAAAAATTGTACGTCTTGCATAGAGTTTTCCTTGAGTGCAGCCGTGTGCTCCCCGAATTATGATTTAGATGGCATTTCTTTCTTAGGATTGAACTTCAAGCGTCAAAATATTGAACTGCCGGGCTGCTGCTATTTGGAGGAGTTTCGACCTTAAGTGGGGGGTGTTGACAAATGTTATTTGTGTGGGGAAGACCCTTGCATTGGCCTGCTCCTGCTTCCCTTGACACAGAGCGTCCCGTCTTGAGCCTTGAGCCACCAGCTGCTTGTAATTTTCACGCAACATTTTTCACTTTTTCTAGGAAGGCGTTTCCCGAAAAACTGGCGGAGGGAGCGCGGGAGTAGACAAGCAAGGCCAGGGGGAAATATAGGGGAGCGCCATTTGTATCTATCAGCGCCGTCAGAGTGCAATTGCAATTCTGACTTGTGCATTTGCCGGCGATGATGAGTGAATATATTAATGAGCAGCGATTTGTCTAAAGGATGAATGGGGAAATGGAATCGGGAATCGGCTGATCGGCGTGTTCGAGGGATACATTTTCCCCCGGCCAACATGTGCTGGCCATTTGTCTAATTGCGATTCTCAAGTGCCCATGTTCCTAATGTGGAAAATCTGTTTATCATTTCATTAATTACATACACAAAAATATTCCCTCAATCAAATTCAATAATATTTATGACGCTTCCCAAAATAGCCAATGGACTTAGGAAAATCAAACAAATGTATATTCATTACTTATTTAACATTATATAAGGCTGAATAGCCTTCTTGGGAATTGTAATTTTATAATAATAAATTTATAATGTAGGCTACAATAATTTTAGTCAGTAAAGAAGTCATTTCCGGCCCTATAAATTATATAACTAACACAAAAAAACTTTCCTAACCGAATTTAATGCATTTTTGGCCTAGTTTTGGATTTTTCAAGTTTTGTTTTTTTCAAAAAATTAATTAAAAAATTAATTCAACATGCATAAAAAAAACTAACTAAGAGCAGCTTTCCTAATTAAATTTAATGAATTCTTGGCTTACTTATTTTATTTTTAAGCTTTAGTTTTTCCATTTATCATATAAAATATATTATATATTATAAAATTATTACCCCTTTGAGTAAAACACTCGATTCCGACACTACATATAATTATTATTAATTATATTAATCAATTATTTAGGCCATATTTAAGTACAATATAATTAGTTTAGAGCAAAGGAAATACGATCGTTACGCAAGTAACGAGTTCGTCAGATTATGGCAGATCCACAAAATGTTTTGGTGCAATCGCCCCCACTAAGTGCAACTAAATATTTTGGATTTGAGAAGCTCAGATCAAAGCAGAAGCAAAAGTTAGTCTGGCCATGACCGAAGGATCGGAGGATCTCTGGGGGATCAGCAGCCGTTTTCCGGAGAACCGGGCGACAATAGAGCACGCATTATCAGCGCGTGTTTAGGCCGGCAAATCCTCCAACTTAACTCGGAATTTGTGCGCCTCAAGTCCGGGCTGGCTGGAAATCCAAAGATCAGCGCGGGACTAGCGGGGATCTTCGCGCAAGGACCTCCTCGCGATTTAATCCAATTATCGATGCTGCTTAAAGCGGCAGCAGCATGCGACAAGGAACCAGGAACAAACAGGACGAATCCTTTCGACCTGACCAAAACTTAGCGGCTGCGTAGCGGTCTCGGGGTAGGCGGAAGGGCGGAAAGATCGTGGCTCGCCGAATGTCGCCCAGAAACAGATTATCGGCATTACCGCAATTATCGAACTGTCGGGGCAGGTCTGGGGCGTATTTTCAATGCGGTTTTCCGGGCGGCCAGCGTGTCTAATTGAAGCCCCGATCCGCCAATCTGCCCATCTTACCTGCACCATATCGTAGCTATTCCCGATCTCCGATCTGCCTTCCGTCCTCCTTTCCGCGACAACCATTCGCATTTGCATAATGAGGCCATAAAATATTTCGCTTGCATCCCACGAACACCGCAAATTTGCGATAATTTGCGGCAGTTGTCGCGCCTCGATCGCCATATCCCAATCTCCACGACTCCATATAAAATAAATGCCACACCCACTTGGACTACACTCGAGAAAAATATTGAAAATAATTTGACTTCTTTAGTTCCCATAACCAATTAATTCGCCTTAAAAACTAATCATAAACTACTTTCTAAGCCAACAACTAGAACTCCAAGGCATCAACAAAATGTAAATTTAAAAAAAAAGACAAAAGACGCATTTTCTCACTGTGATAGTCAGAGACTTGCCACACCTGACATCTCATAAAAAACTCATTAAATAATGGCCCTCGTTTGCGAGCTGATCGAAATTTTAATTAATCAGCGGAGCTCGGCGGCACTCTCTCTCCCTCGCTTCCTCGTCGCCGTCGTCCCTCTCCCTTTCTGGGAACGAATTACCTGGCTTCTGATACCTGATCATCCCGTCACCCGCCCACAATTTGAGCGACTCAGCGCTCACTCTCCCAAGTCAGCACAGTTTGGATGAGAAGGCATCGATAATTGGATTAAATGCGTCGATCCGCAAGGCAAGATCCTGGCTAGATCCAGGGGCCAGAATCCGCGGATTTAAGCACACGGCTTTCGGTCGGGCTTAAGTTCGGGGAGGATTCATCCTCCAACGACGATGTTCTAATCGCAACTGATCTGAGATCTGCGACTAAGCATTGCAAATAGTTGCAAAATATTTATTGGCATTTAATTAAGTCTCACGATTAGGCCAAAACGGCAGTTAAACACTGGAAAAGTATTTCAAGTAATATAAACCGTATTTCAGAAATTGAAAGTAATATTTAAGAAAGTAATTATAAGAGTCTATTTTATAAAAGTCTTTTCCGAATATCAAAATATTGTTCCCTGTGCACCAAATCCGCGCTATTAAAATTCAATTTAAACTTCCGTTTCGGCCAGACAAACACAAAAGTATCACGACCGGGCGGCGGTGTGGAACCGGAAACCCTTTCGATTGTGAGTGGAAATTTTTAATTAAATCAGTGCCGAAAATGCTCAATTATTAAAACAAATAAAGCCAATTAGCTGTGTCAACACGAAGCGATGGTAGCGACGGAGATGGCGGTGGTCTGTCGTCTGGTGTCTGGTCTCTGGAATGGCGGAATGGCCAACCCTTGTGGCAATTATGCCTTCGCCAAACATCCATCTCCATCCATCCCCGCATCTGGCCATCGCAGAATCCACACAGACGCGGGCTGTTTTAATTGACACTGAAAAGCCGTCGCCATCGTCGCACATCAGTCTCTACTTCAGCTCCGGCCTCGGTTCCCTGGGCCTCCGTTTGTGAGTCTAATAAAAAACCCTAACGAGACGAACGCTCACAGATACAGTACCTGCGTATCTCGCAAATACTTTTGCGGATTACCCAAAACTCTGAGGCGGCCCCATCAATTTGTATACCCTTAATTGTTAAAAAATATTAAATGTTTCAGTTTTTTTAATATAATTAATCTATGATATTTTATATACTATAATCTGAATTTTTTTCACATGTCTCTCTCTTCATTTTAATGGTATAATAGTGCTTTAAGGTTAAAAGAAAAGTAGATATAGTAGATATGATAAAGATGGAGTAAAGCTAACTTCGAATTCGTGATTCCTAAATCAGTGAGCGATGATTTTTTCTTAAGCAAATATTTAATATGTTTAAAGCAAACAAAGGTAACAAACGTATATATGTATCTGATGATACTTTCATCTTTAATTGATATGATATCTCTTCTTCTAAGATATTTTTAAAATGTTTGATGCACAGCAACGGTATATAATGTATCTTCGTATCTTTGTATCTACAGTCAATAGGGTATTAGATACAGATTCCCTCTCCGTGTGAGAGCGATAGCAGCACTCACTGTTCTTGTCCCTCTTCCCTCTTTGGCGGTCCACCAGCCACCCGGCGAGTGTCTCTGGCAAAGCCGTGCAAAGTACTCCTGATAATGAGCTCCATCTCGTTGGCAATTATTAAATGAATTGGATTTATTCGCTGCTGCAGCACCCCTCCTCCTGCTCCATCCCACTGCTTTGCCTCCTGGCCATCCTACCGCTCACTCCAATGGTTCAACCCCCTTGTTAGCAGCTGTCACGTATCTTTGTCTCGCTCGCCGCCACGCAGATACGGCCAACAGCCAATCACCGACAGCTGCTGGGCCTGTTTATCTCGCTCGCCGGCACTGCTGTGGAACAAGGAGTGGAAACTCGACTTGTGGATCGCATTTCCCATGTGAGCATGAGAAAGTAACAAAACGGCTCTTCCACTGGAAGTTTTGTGCGAATTTAATTAGTTTGCTTTCAAATGCAAAATAGTACTTCTGCTTCGCGGAAAAACAATTATATTAATTATTAGATTAATTAATTTTAGATTACCTAATCATAATCATAAAATCATCAGCCCTTATAATTAAGACTTCAAACAAGCGTACTGTCAATTTAAATAAATTTATTAGTGGTCATTCTTTTACTTTACGTATTTAAATATTTTAACTCAGACTTTGTTGACTGGATACTGTTCTGAGCTTACTGGGTCTTACTTCTAATATCATAATATTTGGATTACAGCAAAATCGTGGACCATATGGTTAATCTTATCCGTATTTATTTTATACATTTAAACTTTGCACAAAATCGTATGTTATATCAAAATATATGTTTTTTTTTTTTTTTTTTTGGCTCACAATATTAAACGCCTTTAACTTCTACGGACTGATGCAAGGCAAAAGTGTACTGTCCTTATCTCAGCTTGGACCCACCTTATGGCCGTATATCAAGTGCGGTAAATGCCAAAAAATCCGCCCCGAAAGCCATTGATTGGCGATCGATAACCTTTCGCGTGATGGAGCGGCCATAAAGCGCTCTCCCAGAGCTCATTGTCTGACTAATTAAATGATTTATCCCGAAACGTGAGACCTGCGTCTGTGTCTGTGCCTGCCTGCCTGCCGATGGGAGGAAAAATACAGAAAATACAGAAATAAAAGAGCAAAAACCAATTACAATTACCGCACCCAGAGGTGCCACACGGATACAGATACAGATACAGATACAAGCTGCATCTGAGGCAGCAACTGAGCTCCTCCATCGAATCGACGGGGAAGCCTTATCTAGATGCATACAAATCCAGCCAAGCGCACGTCAATTTATTCCAGCCAGCCAGCCAGCCAGCCAGCCCAGCTCCTTTCGGCCAACATCCATTCATGGCCAGCAGAGGAGGCAAGAGTGCATCTGTGTGTATATTTACCTATGTTGGCGCTGCATGTTTTATACCTCCTCCTGCATCTTTAACGAGGTGTTTATTTTCACAACTCACAGCCGGCGGATGAGGATGAGTGCTGAAACTGAAGCCCAAGCTGACCAGATACATATGTATCCGTGAGTGCGCCAGAGTGGCTGCATCTGTATCTGTGCCCGGGCTTGGTGTCGGTGGCATGGAGCAGAAGGTGTAGAAACCAAGTTACCGCCCATTTTCGTGTTCAAATGCCCTCTCGACCAACATCATGCAGATGCCAATTCGAGCCAATTCCAAATGGTGAAGTATCCAAAGGGGAAAGAGATTGGAACTGGAAGAGGAATGTATCTGAGTGGTAAGGGGGCAGCGTGAGGGGTTGGCTCTGACGACGGGGCGTCTAAGCTATACGAATATGAGCAATGACGTTGATGCCAACGCACAGTGGGATGGTACAAGGCACCTAATAGGAAAACTAAACTTACCCACCACGTGTAAGGGATTATTAAAGAAAAATATGCACACGACTTTTGATTTAAGCTTAGCCTTTGTTATTAAGTGATTGGTTTTTAATGGTTTAATATGTAAACCGACCCTGCACCAGAATATTATTGAACTTTAAAAATAACTTACTATTGATATTTCAGCACTTATATTACATATTTGGAAATACCCCATTTCACCCACTGTTGCCGCCTGCGCCCCTTCCGTTCCCCTCTCAAGCCCCTGGCCAACCCGCTTGGCACTAAAACCACAAACGCTTTAATGATGCTGTTTTGTTTAGCGCAAATTGTTTGTTTCGCTGTCATAAACTGGTGCGAAAAATGGCCAAGAGAGCGGAGAGAGTGCTAATCCACTCATACACTCGTATGCGCTAAGAGAGAGAGGAGGTGGCTCCACTTGGTGGAGCTGAGCAGGTTTTCGAGCATGACGGGGAGCTATCTCTACGCTGCTTTGACGCAGGCGCACTGCCAGCCGCGTGCAAGCGGGACGGCCACTGTGCTGTGGGCTCCACTGGAAGCGGAAGAAGAAGCAGCCCTGGCCCCACTAGCCTTCCGTGAGTTCCGACCGCGCCACTCGAGCCATAACGCTCAGCGTGAGAGCCACGCAGTGATTCGCCGACGCCCCCACAAAAAAGAGAGGGCACCGAGTGACAGAGAGGGAGGCACGGCAGAGTGGAGCCAACAATTAGACGCCTTTAGACGCTCCATAATGCTAATGGCGTTGACAGTGCTCATCATCAGGGCAGCGCGGCAACCGCAGACACAGAAGACGCTTTGTTACCGTTACAGTCAATCGCCGCCGTCAATCGTTTATCGAAGCGGTACGGTCACGTCACGCTTGGGTCGCCGCGCCGTCGCCACAGCCGCTCCACTTTATCAATGTCAAGCTGCCGACGGATGCCGACCGCTGGAGCATTACATTGCGGATTCCGATACCGCCGATACCGATGCCAATGCGACTGGCCATCTAGTGATCCAGTTTATCTAGTGACCCAGTCATCCGCGGAAAGTGCGTGTGTGTTTATCAGCGAGTGACTACTGTACGCGAGCAAAGTTTCAAATCCCCTGCTAGCCCCAAAAAGCCACGTTTACAAAATTTAATATCAATCTATGCAGCCCAAGTTTTCCTTTATTGATTTCGATCGCTTTTTCAAGAATTGTTTGGTAAATCTTTTGTTTCTCAACATGAATAACTTAGAATCTTTTAACATTGATTTTCTTATTTGAAAAATGCCGCCTACATTTAATTAAAAAAAAATAATCTCAATGTCCTAAAGTAGTGTGGATATGAAATATTCCAAATTAGAAATAATTGGATCGATTTATTTATATAACACTCATTTAATTTCTTGAACCATAAATCCTTAAAAACTCGATCGTTTTTGAAACGAAATCCAGGACTGTATAGAAAAGGAATACCATTTACTTACAACCCAATTCGACTTGCAGAGACTTCCACTTGAAATAGCTCGAGTTCTGAGAAGTTGGACTGTAGCTTATTTATTTTTTAATCAATTAAACCGTCAAACAAATGGTCACCTGCGGCCGTCAAACGTTCAACATGCTGCCCATGGCGCCGACGAGTCCTTTTGTCAGCAGCAGCTCCTCCGTAGCCACCGCTGCAGCTGCCCCCTCCACATCCGTGCCCGTGTCCAGTGCCACCACCTCTGTGAGCAGCAAGCCCAAGCTGGCCTTCAGCATCGATTCGATTGTGGGAGCGGACTCCGTTCGGACTCCGGCCGCTCCGCTGAGGGTCAGCGTGATATCCTCGCCGGCGGAGCGCAGCGAGAGCCCGTCGTCGCCTAGGAACACGAGCACTCGTTCGCCGCGCGGATTCATCTACTGTCGGCGCAGGGATTCCCTGGATAGATCGCGCAGTCCGCCCAGGTCGCCGGTCAGCCGATCGCCCACGCCTCCGGGTACCGGACCGAAGGCCTCTACCGCCACCCCGCAATCGGCTGGAGATCCTCCGCCAGGAACCCTCATCCGTCCCATGCCGCTGCCGGCGCCAAATCTAGCTTTAATCCAGAATCGCACCTCGCCAACCGCGATGGCAGTACGAGTGGCGGCCGGACCGCCGCATCCACCGCCACCCCCGTTCCTCGCCGCCCAGTTCCAAATGGCCGCTGCACTGGCTCATCACCACCAGCAGCAACAACAGCAGCAGCAGCAACAGCATCCCCATCCCCCAGTGCCAACTGGACCGGCACACGGTCCGCCCCCACATCTGCCTCCTGGCCAGATACCCATTGGTATCTTTCCGGGTGGGCCGCATCCCGTCCATCCGCCGCCACACGGCCATCATCCTTTCGCGACGGCGCCACACCTAATCCGCGACAGCTATCCCCTGTATCCGTGGCTCCTCAGTCGGCACGGACGGATTTTTCCACGCTTCCCGGGCAGTAAGTACATCCTAAACGATAATTTTCTAAACAGGGAATGGAATATATAATATTCCTTAAATACCGTCATTCCCCCAGTGGTTCGACTTAATTACAGAACTCGATTTCAATAGCTTCAACTATTAATGATTCTCTTAATTATAGGTCTTCTCTTCCAATACCAGACGTGAGAAATTGTAAACATATGCATATTAGGTACATTTAGCAACTAAAATCAATTGATTGAAGCACTAGTGAGCTTATCGAGGGAACTCAACAATTACAAATAATTGATTTATTATTTAGAATGAATATCAAAAAGTAAAATTGCAGTTGTAAAAGGCAGTAAATTAATTTATGGCAACTTAAGTTAATGAAGTGTAATAAGAACCTAAATTATTGCCAGACGTGCTCTTATTGACCTGGGAATTAAAGGTAATTCACATAAATAAAAATATTGCACTTCTGAAATCCGTAATAATTGAGTCCAATAATTTAACTAATTTATTTTGTCCATTTAACTTTATTGAGTCTTTGCAAGAAATACAAGAAAATGCATATTAAAATATTAGCATTATAATAAGATTTTATAAATTTTTGAATAGGTTTAATGAGCTTAATGTTGCCTTAGAACCTGAAATATAAATACCAGTTTTTGGTAAGCACTTTTCGCTCACGCAAACTGGAATTCTTGTAGTCATTATGGCCAATTCAAATGGCCGCTAAAAACGGCAGAGAAACCACACCTAAACCTCATATTCGAACCCCCTCTGCCCGATCCGATCCGATTCTCCCGCCGCCATTATAATAGAGAACCTCAATCAAGCAATTATTCAGTTATCGCTGCTGTTGCCGCTCTTGTATATAATTAAAGTTAAATAAGCAAATGGCAAACATTTATTACAAGTTAATTAGACGTGTATCGGCCTCATCATCATCAGCAGAGAACAGGCCCGGCGACAGTCGCTCGGGAGAAAGGCAGTCCCCAGCTAAGCCGAACCAAACCCATGTTGATAACTATTTCCAAACAAATTACATTTTAATTAAATTGTTTAAACAACATTACACACATCGTTAGGTCAAGCAGCGTACCTAAATGGCCAAGTGTGTGAGTGTGTTCAAGTGTGCGTTGCGGAGTCGGAATCACCATTAATGGCCAACAGACGGCGCCAGTTGCCGGGCCCATGCGGCGTATGTGTAACGGATACACTGCAACACTTGAAAAAAGTACATTGTTGGGGAAAACATGTGCGATATATATTATTTTGAAAACTTTATTTAAACCCAATTTATTTTAAAATGGTTAATTTTAAACCAAATAGTAAATATATAATAATAATATATAAATATATTTTTGTTACCAAGTCGTGTTTTTCCCATATGTGCAGTATTCTTATGTTTGAAAACCTAAAATAAAATTATACCAATTTTAATGTAGTTTCTCGTTGATTTTCTTTCTCTGTACACACTAAAGAGTGCACGAGTGAAATGTTAATGCGTTTTTAATTGAGGTTTTGGGGCAACCAAGCAAAGAACCCAAGAACATAATAAAAAAAAAACCCAGAGATAGAAAATGAAGAGAAACCGCAAAGCGCATCTCAAAAACAATGTCATTTATTACTCTTAGCCACATTTTTTTTTTTATTCGCTACTCTCATAATTACCATTTGAATTTTTATGCCATGTTATTTTCCGGACTCTGCTGTTTTTTCGTGTATTTTATTCGTGCTGAGTTTTTTTGGGCTGGTAAATGTAAATAATTTTCGGCACACTCACACACTCCGCCGCCTTTCACCTGCTGAAGTGTACATATCCCCGTTACGCCTTAATTATGTTGTGTGCTGTTCCATTATTTCTCCCTTTTTCCCCATTTCCCGCGTGGCTTCTGCGTTTTCTCTCAATTTCTGCCCGTAATTTTCACTTGATTTATGAACGTAAAATGTCAATGTTTCGCTTAACGATTTCATTAATTGTAAATGTTTTCGTCTTCTTCGTTTGTCTTGTAACCAGAGTGTGAGTAATGTCAGGTTACTTGGTGACTTGGGCTTGAGGATCGTGATCCGGAGATAGTGAGTCCGATGATGAAGCGTCAGTAGCTTAATTCAGGCTGCACGTGTTGCTGAAGTTAAAAAATTAGGGTTAGAGGTATGTAATAGAGAATTTGGAATAACCTAAACGATATAAGTGGTGCCATTTTGAACCTTTATACCCTTACAGGGTATTATTATTTTAGGTATTTATAGTTTAGTTTATTTTAATAAAACAAAAAAGATTATTTTCCATGATCGAATTGCCAAAAGTACTAATACGATTTACATTAAATTCACTTACGTTTTTAAATTCTTTTTAAAATTTAATTTAACTACTATTATTATTGAAAAACTTTAGGGGTCTGATTCATTTAAGAAAAACCACAGCTAAGTTAACTTTATTTGTGCCAAAGAAAAACCAATACACATATTCCTATGACTACATTTGGTGGCTGCTTGTTAATTGATCTCACTTGTTGAACCAGAGAGTATGGTTAATAAATTGGAAAACTGAAACGTGTGGGGACACGTGGAATAATTGCATAGTAAATTATAAAGTTCTTTAGTGAAACTACGATGAAAAATTCAACTGTTTTTCTGCTATTAAACCAGTTGTTTTTCTGCTATTTAACCAGTTGAATTTATTCTGGGAAAAATTAACATTATAAAACTATTAGTATTATTCTGTGAAAACTTTCCCTTTAATTAAAATAAACTAATTCCACTTCAACACCCTTTTGATACAGAATAATCTTCTTTGCAAAGCCCACAAAGAAACCCCATTCACATTTCCCAACTGCAATGGTGATTCCCCTCAGCTCGATCGCCTGTCACAGCGCTTGATTTCAATTATCGTCCTCGCGGAATGCAATAAATTAATAAAAAAAATCATGAGAGCATAAAAATTAAGCCCTAACTCCATAAAAAAGCAAACAGAACACAATTGCACACAGCGTTAACGTTAGCGTAAGCGATAAATAATAAGGCAAACAAAAAGGACAGTCGACAGTCAGTCGGACAAACGAAAACGAAACGAATGCTATCGCATTGATCCATCAGGGGCTAAAAAATACAAAAATAAGTACATATATAAAAATGACAGCTGACAAGGGTGTGAGCAGGAGTAGTGAGCCAGCAACAAACACGGCCGGCAGCCGAGAGCGGACACATCAATTAATTGTCAATTGCGCGTATTTTCGCACGGCGGTTTCCTTTGTGTCCGCATCTAAAAAACTACACACACTTCATTGAGAGATGCTGCATGAGCTAGAGGAAAAAATAATTAAGTGGCCATTGTGAGAGCGGCGGCATTATCAATTATGGAGTTACACGACGAGAAAATCTGAATTCTGCTGTATCAACCGTAAAAAGTTATTTCTACACTGCCTTTCAGTTTCTGAAGATAATGAAAAGCTCATGAAAGTCAATAAAACCCTGATAGTTTCAGCAGAAATAATTCATAATTTTTCCTTTAGTTTACTTCTAAGATCAATACAAGATTTCCAGCCGTGTACGGAAGCCGCCGATATAGTGACACTTCTAAGGCGCTGGGCAGTCGTGTATCTTGTAGCTACATTGTTAGCTGTCAAATGTAACAAATGTCAAGCGATTCGTAAAAAAAGAAACAGAAACTAGATCACTTTTCGGGCTGCAGGGGCTCGCTTCCTCCGGCAATCGTTTGTCAAGTTCATAGCAAAAACCAGGCACGCACGTCAGAGCCAGCCGCAGCATCCAGCACTCAGTCAATCGCATCTGCTACTCAGGCCCATCGGGCCATCAATGGCTCGGGGCTGCATTTATGAAGTGTCGAACTGACAAGTTCTGGTGTCCCTCCGGCTGCGTCCTTTGTTCTCCGCTAACAAGATACAACGCACGAGTTTCAAGATACAAGATACATTCTGGGGTTACATCTAATAGCTTCGCGCCCTGTCCCTTCTGTTTATTAGCTGTTTATTTTCCCAGTGGCTTAGCCACTGTTTTGTGTGCAGTGCAGACTCGGGACTTCCTGCCTCCAAAATCGGTTCGATTCGATCCTGCTACGTAAATATTTATTTAGTAATTGGCACACCTTGTAGCTCAGGGTCTGTTCACTAAATGATATCACAACAAGTCTGGTTAGGCTAAGAATGGTTAGCTGGGGATCAGATTTGGGACTAGGATTAAAGGTGTTTAGAAAAACAAAACTTCCAGGGCAACGAGCTCACCGATCGACGATCCTTACAGAGCTTAGTGGTGGGATTTTAAAACGCCAGTTGCTTACGAATACGGATTGTTTTGCTTTTGACACAAAGTCATATCGTATGCAAGGAAATCATACATTTTTAAGATAACAAAGTTTTTCTTTCCTTGTAGCTTAGGTGGATACAGTGATACATAACAATGTAAAAATAAGGCTGCTTTATTAAAATGGTTATTTATGAACAAATATTTTATAAACTATTTTAATTTATAAAGTGTACTAAATCCAGCATTAATTTAATACACTAAACAAAAATACAAAATCATAACACTCGCCCTTATATTTCTCATAGAGCAATGAAGCGTATAATTCTCTAAAAATCACAGGAGGTTCTGCTGCTGTTCCTCCAGAAATCTCGGCTGCATCGCGCACGGTAGCTTCTGCTTCATATCAATATTCAAATTGCGGCTCAATTGAAAATTTGTTAACTCGCAACGCTGAAGCCGCAGCTTGGAGTTGGCTAAGAGCGAGTTGGGGGAACCTGGGGGAGCTGGAGCCCCAGAAATCGTGATAAACGTCAAAATATCACGTTGTGCCGCTGGAATGGAGAGAAGAACAATGGCCAGCTCCTGCTGCTCCTCCCAAAGAGGCGTCGTTGGCGGCTTTTAGGCGCGCTAAAGTGTTCGGCTTGGCGTCCAGGGAAAAAAGGAAGGCCAGCCGGGCTGAGTCAAGAGCTGTGCTCCAAGCTGGCCAATTGTTTTGGCCTTATCAGCGATTCCGATTCCGGGATATGGTCCGGACACAGCGCCGACAGCGGCACGAACCAGAAGCCTTTTGTATTCGCTCCGGTGGCCCATGTCTGGAAATTTGTTTATTGTTTTGTAATGAGCGTGTTGTGCAACATGTGGAGGTGAGGTGGGCTGTGGCAAGGTGGGCCAAGTGTGCCGCGCGGCATCCTTTGGCCAGCTGCATTCGCGGAATTCAAAATCAGCAATTTGGGACGCAGCGTCGTCTAATTGGCAGTGAAAGAGGGTTCCGGGACCCTGGCTCCAAAACTCAGGAAAACTCTAGAATTGGATGCCCAACATAAATAACACTTTAAGATATTTTATTTATTAAATTACAATAAGTTGATAAATAAGTCCATTGGTCATTGTCCCTTCTATCTCTTTCAGATTTCCTGTTCCAACCATTCCGCAAACCAAAACGAGTCCGCACAGCCTTCTCACCAACGCAGCTGCTCAAGCTGGAGCATGCCTTCGAGGGCAACCACTACGTGGTGGGAGCTGAGCGCAAGCAGTTGGCCCAAGGACTCAGCCTGACCGAGACGCAGGTGAGTTGCGGGAGAGTTTATACAAAAGTATTTATTTAAAGTTCCCAGTCTTTGACTTTTTTTAGGTATTATTTATTAATATTGAAATACGGGAAAAAATTTGATACAAAATAGCAAACAAATATGCAAATCTTTTTCAATTATGTTTATAATAAATTAACTGACTTAGTTCTGGTTTCTTTACACTTTGGTTTCTGAACAAAATCTATATCGTAACTTCTAAATTTAAGCTCCTCATAGTGGGAGGCCACTGGCCCAGGCCCTTGCTCTCTTAATGCGCATCAAATTCAATAAGCAACCCCCTGGCCACCGCCCGTTCAAACCCTTTGCCTAGTCCGGGGGTTAGGGTTAAGTGATTGCATGTCGTCTGGTCGTTAGCCCAAGAATTGCCGGAGTTACTGAGTTATTAGAGCCGCGAGGGGCGGCACTGGAGGTTAAGGGATGGGAACGGGAATGGCACTTGACTTAGGCGCACCCCGGTGGCATAGCTGGGAGGCAGGCCGTAAATAGAATTAAAAGACTCGTTAAACTTATTTACGACCTGCCGAAAAAAGGAAAACAAAGACCAGGCGGAAGGGTTAGAGGCCAGGGACTACCCCAAGCTCGGCTGTGCCTTGACTGTGCACCAAGGGAAATATATTGATACTAAATGGGGGCTATTATCAAAGCAGCCTCATATGAAGGCTAGCTTAGAAATAATACATACAACAACTTTTGAAGTCCAATTATTTTTATCCTTAAAATCCTTTTTGGCAGGTCAAGGTGTGGTTCCAGAATCGCCGCACCAAGCACAAGCGGATGCAGCAGGAGGGCGATGGCAGCGACACCAAGAGCAACAAGGGCAGCTCCTCGAATGGCGGAGGCGCAGGCGATGGCGAGGATGACGGCAAGCACGATGGCTCCGGGTCCCAGCATAGCTACGAGGACGCCGAAGATCCGGAGGAGGATGACGAAATCGAGGAGGACGACGACGAAGACGAGGTGATCGACATGGACGACTATGGAAGTGAGATGGATGCGGAGGAGCATCAGCGACTGCGGGAACAGTTCCAGCAGCAGCTGGCCCATCACCAGCAGCAGTTCCTGCAGCATGGCGGCGGCGATGCCTCCTCTGCCGCCCTCAGTCCACAGCAGCAGCATCAGTTGCTCCAGCAGCACCAGCAGCAGCAGCAACACTTTCTGCAACAGCAGCAGCAACTCTACCTAAGGGAGCGGGAAAGGGATCGGGACCGCGACAGGGAGCGGGAGCGGGAGAAGCACTAACTGACTTCGTTTGCCAAGCATCCAACGCCGCTATTTTGTGTTCCTTGAATATCTTGTAAATTATTTGTCAGCTGTATAGATTAATTTAATTTGTTTACAACCTAATGCATAAATAATAAAAAATGATTACAATTGAAAGAAGGTATCTTGTTCCTGGGAACGGGGACTTGTCTCTCGAGGAGTTTCCAATACCCGAGCCACTAAGCGTCCTCTGAGGTGCTAGCGTGCTGGATATGCCCATATATCCACACATATGACATCTATTTATCGGGAGCTCACTGGCATTGCGTGATAAACTCATTACATGTCCACAATAAATATCGACCGTCAAGCCTTCATCGGCAATCACTCCTTGGCGGCGCAAAAGGGTTCCAAAATTATACTGCTAACAAGGCTTTTCCCTTATTGAGTTGTTGATGTAAACCCACTGCACCTCCCACCGCTCCCCTCCGTCTCCTCAACTCCAACAGACAGAAAAAGTGCAATCGACAATTACGAATTACGGTCTCATAAAGCGGCCAAAAATAAATGTCAGCCGCCGCTGCTATCGACGAGCTAAAAACGCCGAAATTGATTGCATCGACTGAGAAATTGATATTCGAAATGCAAACGATGGCCCATAAAGTATGTTTGCTGAACAGATATGTCCCGGGGCTTGTATATAGTATGCATGTGGAGCAACCCGGAGCTAATGGCCCGGCAATTTGAGGTTCATTTAAAGCGAAACGGCGGACTAAACCAAAAATTAAACTGACAAAATGGGAAGAGAGATCTGGGCGAAAAAAATAAATAAATATGAGGTCGGGGAAAAAAATGCCATAAACTCGTAAATATATTTTGTATAATTTTTATTTGGGCTCGGTTTCGGTATTCGGTTTCCAAAGCCCTGCAAAAAAGTTCAAGGTAATTGCCGTTGTCAAAGCAGCAAAGCAACGAAAAGTGGGCGGGCCCCGTGAAAACTTGGCCAACAATTTATGGGCCACTTGACTACAAGCAAAGGGTGTTGAGGTTGCACGCGAGCAATCAGCAGAACCAGAACCAGAACCCGAGCCATATCGAGGTGTATATAGTGTATATATCACGGGGGTGAATGGAAACTCGTATTTTGCATAAACGATGTGAGAATTACTTAATTGCAGCTGGAAAAGGGGCCCCTGCCCACACGCGCAGTTATATATATCAGTTGGTCGTCTGCGTTTCCTCCGTGGGCTGCAAATTTATGAGTCTCTAGGCCCGACCCACAAAATGAAGTTGTCTAGCCGCGACACCTGCCCAGGATTCGGATTCGACTGGCTCCCGGTGGCCACTGAAGGGTGGAATTTCGAGGAGGAGTCGTCGGTGTCAGTGTCCCCCGATTGTGTGCCGCTCTGATAGAGAACATTTTTGCAAATATTTTCATTGGACAGTAGCTCAGGAGTAGAATTCGGTCAACATGTTGCTGGTTATGTCAGTCAACAGTGTAAGAAGGCGAATGTATAGATTAATAGAATTAATAAAGCACTTCCCTTAAACAATTTTAAAAAAATTTAGTTTTACTTCAATAAAGTATTGATTTCATATTGTTAAAAATAATAGTAATTAAAGCTATTGAAATAAAGAAAACAAAAGGAAACCTAGCTCCTTTCTTAAGGTTTTCCAATGGATTTACTTTTTCCTCTTGCCTTCTTTAAAGTGGTAAAACTTTATTATAATTGCATTCTCCGCAATTTGTTGTTCAAAGATTGTTTGACTTTAATATCTTATTCATCTAGTTAAGCCTTTCAATAAATAATAATAAATATTATAATAAAGTAACTAATGCCAACATTACCTTGCGAATCGTTTATTTAACCTTTTTTGCAGCACTAAGAAGTGCATCGTTAAATCGACTTTCCACCTGAATATTCCTCGGGGCTTTTCCGTTGGCAAACCCTTTCTTTCCTTCGTTTGATTTTGGCGTGTCTGCCAGCCGCGATTGCGATGACTATGACGAAGCCAAAGACGATGGCGGTGGCTTGGCGATGACTTTGAAGACAAAGCGAAAGGGAAATGGCTTTCAGGGAAGGCACTTGGAGCATATTAAGGGCGTCATTAGTTCCCCAGGCACTGCAAATTTGACAGGTGGAGGGGAGGAGTAAGGCTGTGAGTCGTCTGACGGCCTGACACTTGCTGCAGTGCAGCAGCAGCTGCAACACCAGTGCAGCAGCAGCTGCAACACCAGTGCAGCACAGCAGCAACATTAACCCTTTGATAATCAAATTAAAATTTACTACAATTTCTTTAATAATTTTAGGGTAATAACCAAGAAATGGCGTTACAATACAATCCTTATTATATTTCTTATTTTCTGTTCATTTTATTATAATGCCTCTTGAGTTTTTGTTTAATAAAGAGTTAAGGTCTGTTCCCCAAGCTCAAAAATGAAAACCACAAGAACTGAAAACATCAGTGACTAAAAATGTATAATATACGTAATTCCTAAGACCCTCCATTAGAGGGTTAAAGGAAAATCGAACGTGCTAGCACCGGCGTAGGCGTCGCGCGTTGAAACTGTTGTGTCAGGCAGGGGCTTGAGCTATTCAGCTATTTAGCGGCAATTTGTATGGGAAAAGTTTGCCAAATGTAAACGGAATTGCAGTTTAAACCTCATTTGGCGCACATCGTGGGCGGTCGATGGAGACGCGGTGTCAGGCAGCAATGGCAATAACGGCAGCAGTACTTGGAACAGCAGTTAAAATGCTACGTTTAATAATTGCAAATGGTTGGGGCCCAGTCGCCTTCGTTTCCAGGCCGTAAATCAGCGATTTCTCAGCTCTCAGCGCAGTCTCGGCCGTGGCGCCTCCTGTTCGTTGGCTCATAAATTTAATTGAAAGACTGGGCCAAAAGAGAGAAGTACCAAATGCCCAATAGCACATAACAAATAGCAAATACCAAATAGCAATCGAAGCCAAGAGTTGCCCGAGAGGTTGAGGCGTCAATTGGCAAATTGGTTCCTTGTCAGCCAGCAGGAAAAGTTAATTTTCTCGCCGCCATAAATAACACGCTGATCGACTCCAGCGCCAAAGGATCAGGAGCAGTGATCCCATCTCCCAATGGGCAGGAATCCCTCCTCTGGCAGGTGGGCATGGGTGCTGTCCGCCACCGATGCCAATTGCGATTCCTCGGGACCTCGGACCACGTTTTTTAATGCCTTTTTAATTGGAAATACACACCAGCAGCACGCTGATGACGACGCCCCAAACACTGCCAGTTTTGCCATTACGTAATTGCAATTTAATGATTGGCTTGGCGAAAAAGTCAACAAATACTTGCGAATAAACATTAATTAAGTGCTGAATACCCTATGGCAGTCGGGGGAATTCAATTCGAGGCAAAGTATTTTTCAAAACAAAATGTATTTGATTGTTTTCACTACCCTTAGCCTACATTGTCGAGTGGTTATAATTTACGCTTCTTCTTGTTTAGAATAAAAGTTACTATCTATAACGAATAAACATTTTTAACTAAGCTGAAAACTAATTCGAGATTAAAACTGCTTTTATTTTTTAGAAAATGTATAATTTTCTAAATTAACAGAAGAGTGTGAAATATTCGCCATAGAAGTAGGCGCAAGCCTTATCCATTGTCTACGTTAATTAAACACTTTAATAAATTGCCAATTTAGTAAAATTGCAATTGCTGTGTAAGCCGAGAGGGGCGCCGTTGTAAGGTGTAGGAAGTATAAACATTACAGTCTTTGACAGATTGCCACACAAATGATTTGTTAATTTCGAATAATTGTGCATTTCTCGGAGTGGAAAATTTATGTGTGGCTGCCCTCGTGAGAATTAACATTAATTAGCCACGAATATTTATTTATTTTTGTGAGCACGCCAACGCCAACAAATTCAATTTGATGCATTTCCTCGGGTTCTTTGATTTTGGAGGGAATATTCCCTCATTTTGTGGAAATTAATGAGCGCCCATTTGGCGCGCTCCGCAGCCACGCCCACTCGGTGCACGCGAGCTTATTTCTCCGGTTTTTATTTAGAAACCGCCTTAGTTATATTTATAAATTAATGGCCGGAGATAAATGGCAAGCGATTTGTATTAAAATGCGCTTTCGGGAACCCAATCGGGCGCCGCTGTCGGGACTCACCGTTCGCTCCACTTTCAGGGAGGCCCTAATTTTTGGAGAAGAGGTAAGCAGCATTTGGTGGGTGTGTTGGCCATGAATCTCTGGGTCGTTTCCATTCCAATAACCCTTGTTCCAGAGGGTGTGGCAATTGGAGCAGGCTTCGCTTGATGAATTGAGGGAGAAATCTTAAATCGGTGGACTCTGGACGATGATGAGTTCTGATAAGTGACTCACCGAGAGGTGGTCTATCCTTAGGAAATACATAAATGTAAGACAGTAAACATGAGAGTAAATAGAGCCTTACTTGCTTATTTATGTCTTGTAATTAGACATTCACTTGCAGTCCTCCCCCTTACACGCATCTAGTGGCCTGTGCGTCTCCCCTTCACCAGTTCCTGCCAGAGTTCACCTGCCCAATTAACTAATTAACCTTCGACCCCATCCAGACCCGCCCCCGAACAAAATCAATAAGTGCATGTGGGCGCTCGACACGCCCGCAAACATGAGTGAGGCTCAATTTAAAAGCCATTTCGCTTTGTCGCCGCCGACAAATTGCCGACATTTGCTATTAAAACCCATTCGAAGCCCCTTCTGAATGCTAAAAGTTTTGTGGCACAGTCAATAAATCCGGCGCGCTGAAAAGCCAACTACTCGCGTCGACCAACTACTTTAAAATAATTAATGGGTGCGGCCCAGGCAGAAACGACCGGAGTTAGCCAAGTTTCACCGCTGACAATTGGCTAAATTATGGGGTCGCCATTGTTGGAACTCGGGCCTAGGATACTTGACACCTGTCCCCCTTCCTCGCCATCTATGGAGGTCGGTGAATG
The DNA here is from genome assembly GCA_018904815.1 of Drosophila ogumai. Taxonomy (NCBI): domain Eukaryota; kingdom Metazoa; phylum Arthropoda; class Insecta; order Diptera; family Drosophilidae; genus Drosophila; species Drosophila ogumai. The sequence goes on along the minus strand of JAEIIJ010012427.1, from coordinate 3,664 downwards.
CCAAATCAGAGCCGCACAACAGCTGCCACATTGAGCCGCTTAATTAACACATTTCTCGCAGGCACCGCTCATTAGGGGAAATCTGGCAAATTGCCAAACGAATTGGGGATTAGGCTGCCGAGAAAGGACAGCTTAGGAAGCACCTGCTGCAAGGTGGCGTGCTATATAGAGATATTATTTTAACAATTCATAGGATACTACAAGGAACACTAGGTGAAATAATTTGGTATTATAACAGCTTAGACAACGAAGCTATGCCGTATTTGTGCTCAACCTTTAACACTTGCTCCAAAGTCTGGAAACGGATGGTCTGGCTCCACTACAAATCTTCTGCTCAGATGGTAGGGATCCCGGCGCTGTGCTAAATTACGCGGCAGTGCAAATGATGAGTGTGCCTCTAAGCAAGAGCCGTGCAAATAAACTTAAGTTAATTAACTTCTGGTTACATCAATTTATGCAGCATGATTAATTGCCCCGAAAACGAGCTGCCTGCCATATTGGCCTCGAAGTCGGGGCCCGAATGAAGCCCCAGAGCCGGTGGTGATCGGGATCGAGACAACTGGATGTGCGAAGTGCGATGGCCATTGGTCAGTGGTCAGTGGACTGTGGACAGTGGACGGTGGCTGGCACATCACCCGGCGGCCTGTCAGCGTTGCCTGCTACCGGGAGGCAAGAGCCGAGACGTCGGACGTCTCGGCTGCCACAACTCAAGCTGTTTGGTTCACTGAAAGATTAGTAAAAATACATGGAAATTAAAAACTTCAAGAAACTTTCATTCATGGCTTTTTTTATTAATTCAGTTTTTCGGTTTTAGTTTTATGCAAATAGGTAAAGTAACTGGCAAACAGAAAGCAGGAGGACAAAGCAAAGAAAACAACACAAAAATCGATTTTATTGACTTTTTATGCCCTTATGAAATTGTGCTCAGTGCATGCGATTCGCTCCGCTGCTGCAATTTCGCACGCAGTTTCATTTTGGCGATCGGGCGACGGAAGGGTGGCGAACTCCAGGAGAAGGAGTGTGGAATGAGGTGAGGAGGAACATGGGGTACAGCTGCATCAACAACCAGTTGGAAACGCCATTGGTCATTTGCAGCAGGAACAGAAACGCAACAACAGCAGCAGCAGCGCCGGCCATTAAAATGACATAGAGCCACAAGACGAGACACGAAGTTCCACCAAGGAGTCGGACTGCGTCTGGAACTAACACGGAGATGGGGACTGGACGGAGAAGTCGTGGCCACTATTCTTTACGCAAACACATAGCTCTCGGGGCCAGCATGTGTTAATGCCCGCCAATGCTCCCGACTCCCGGGACTCTTGGGACTCTGGAGCTGGGTCTGACCAACAATTAAATTCAAATTAACCCAAACACTGACGCAGATGGAATGGAAGCTAGCTCCTAGTGGAGAGCTAGTCAAATGGATTTATTCGCCAGCCACAAGCCACGAACAGCTGCCCAATTGGAGGAGAAGCAATCAATGATCCACATTAGGCTTAAGCCTTGCCCTAAGTGATTATGAAATACTTCCGAAGTAAAAATTTAATTTATATTGGAATTCAACCATTGACTTGCTTGGTTTTAAATATTAAACCAAGTTAAATGCGTGATGCAATATACGACATTCTTTCTGTTCAATCTCTTGCCAGTCAAGGCCAAAATACCCGGCTTTAGGAATATATTCCCGGGATTCAGTTTACTCCCGACACGAAGTCCGCTCTGCAAATGAGTTTATCTGCGGCCGCCGATTCCAGCAACAATTCTGGATTTGCAAAGGCCTTTTAACTGCCTGCAAATTTATGTCTCAGCTTAAGAAAACACTAAATGAGTGCCATGCATTTTTTTTAATCGCACGCAGCAGCAGCGAGGCAACACAACAACTAATTAGACATGTTAAAGAACTTGTTTGGGCTCTGGGCTGATTTTTTGTGATTTTCTGATTCTCTGATCTTAGCCCTGTTGCTTGCTGGCGGGCATTAAAATGGTAACAGGCCACAGAGTCAGCCAGCACAACACACATTTAAAAATGCTCAAGTTAATTAATTGCAAAGCAAAATGCCGGATAAGGGACAAACCATGTTCCTTGATCGGGCACTCAAAAAAAAAGTTGTAAATGCAAAATATTAAACGAATTTTGAAAAAGGAATTAGAATCCATCTTAATAAGTTATCAAAAACAGTTTTTTTTTAATGGATTAAAGCAAGACGTTAGTACATATCTGCCACATGAACGATCGGTCGATTATTATTAGGATCAAGGAAAATGCATTTTAATATACTACATCACAATTTTATATATTTAATATTTTTGACTTACTTATTTTCCTCAGTGTCGGTTAAGTGTGACTAAAACCAATGACTTGATATTTGCCGCACGATAGGAGCAGGATGCCGTCGAAGGTTGGGTCTTGGAATGAGGATCGTCCCTCGTTGGTTTCGCTTTTCATTAAACAAATATCCAAACACTTTTGCCGCTGATCCGGCGACACAGATTGCAAGCCAACACACATCCCGGCTGGAGTTCGCATCCCCGAGGCCGAGTCAGAGTCAGAGTCCGAGTCCATTTTCCATTTCAATTTCGAGCCCGGCTGGCGACAAAAGGTCTGCCAAAGTTTTGCCAACTTGTTAATGAAGTTTTATGCCGAGTCCCTCTTTTTTTGCTGCCTCTTGTTCCTGCGCGTGCTGAGAGTAGAGTCTCTTATCGAATCGATCGCGAGGCTTCACACCAAATAAATTCGGAAAAATATTTGACATTCAAAGGTAAGAAAATTATTTAATATTTTAGCTGTTTGATAATTAATAAGCTATTTTATTTGTAAACTCTTACAGGATATTATAATTTTAGCTTGAAATTTGCAACGCAATAAAGGAGTTATTTATATTTTGATAAAAACTATTACACAACAAAAAAGCTTTCTGAATTGAAACTATGGCATTTTTGGCTTATGTGTAAAGTTGGCATTTAAAAACCAAAAAAACAAATTATTGCTTAAGTAAACAAATTTCTCAGATATTATTCAAACCTATTATCGAAGCTAAAAATTCCATTAAATCAGTCAAAACTCCAATAGTTCCATGCTTGATTTTTTTCTTTCCTACTTATTCAATCAACTGGAAAATCCTCGCATTTTGCCGGGGTCTCAGCCCTAAGCCAGCTCATCTTTCAGCATCGCTCTCAGCATTAGCCAGCTTCATTAGGGCTAACACGCCCCCGACATTGAGAGAACGATCAATGAGAAATGATTAATCGACGACTCGAATGCATAAACATTCGACAGCACACAACACAATCAAATTAAGCCAGCCAATAAATGTGAGCCAATTATTAAAACCTAATTTCGATGGTAGACACCGGAGTCTGATGCCCGATTTCACAGCTCCTCCGCCTTCGCCCTCGCCCCGCCTCCAGATCTCGTACAGATCTCATCATCGGGTTCGGGCCATCAGTGGCGGCGGCTAATGAGCCGACATGCACTTGGCCGACCAGCCGGCCGGCCAGCAACTAATCAAGCTGTTCAAGCTGCCAACTTTGATGCATTTCCCAAATTGATGCCCCCGCGGGATTGATGGCCACGGGCATTCCGAGTGCCTCTCTGACATATGCAAAACATTTTGTTTGTACACATTTCCAGCCCGACACCGGATCGGTTGGAGGGGATCTGCAC